>JACXGM010010752.1:0-12983 GCA_016801145.1 Umbra pygmaea | reverse complement strand
AATGTGATTGGTGCAGCTCGGCTACAAGGGCATAGTAAATGAGCAGAATTACTCGGTGCCAGAGTAACTTGCTGAGCAAATTCAAATTGTGCTCTCGCGAGAACTCTGGATTTCCAGGGTAAATTTATACTAGGTCTGAATGTAAAGAATTGTGAAACACTGTGTCACTGTCTTTGGCAAAGGTGTATGTAAACTTCTGACTTCAACTACACATGGTATAAATGACTCCATCAAGTGTCTGCTTGACCCCTCTGCATGTTCTTTTGGAGTATTACCAGTTTTGTCTTGCAAAAGGTTTTACCTACTTCCAAAAGGTATAAGGTTTTAGCTACCTCCAGCCCAACACCTGCCATTTGGCTAGCTCTATGTTCTCCCCAGAAAAGTTTTTCACCCTGGCTTGCATTCTGGAAACCCGGTCTCCTCCTGTTTGCCGTGGCCTGGGTCCCAGCTTTCAATTCACCACTCTCTCTTTGTTTATAATCTGCTGGCGAGGGTTGTGCTTCTGTAGTGTTTTTATGAGCTAGGCTCTGGTGCTGGTTTGGTTGGCTGGATTTGTCTGTCGTTGGTCAGACACTGCTACTTTTTCCATGTGATTGTACTCCATGAGATTGGATCTATAAATCGCTGTCATGTACCAGCAAATTGACTGCTTTCTCACTCAAACTAGCTACTACCCATGGTTATAGTTACCGTTACCACATCCGACTCACTGGTCATGGTGGTGGCCTTGTTATCTTGTACAAATCCATGAGCAAAATAACTAAACTGTCATTACCCTCATTTGAATACATTGCTTATAAATTATCATGCTCCCATTATTCTTGTATATCGTCCTCCAAATAAATATGAAACATTTGTCTCTGATCCAGCGAAGCTACTTACCATTGGTGCATCACTCCCCCCCACCTACGCTTGCTCAGTGGTATGAATATTCATGTCGACTCACCAAACTCACGTCTGAGTTCATTGCTGTTCTGGACTGTTTTAATATCATCCAGCATGTCCATTTCCCCACCCACATCAAGGGTCACACACTTGACCTAGTTTGCACTGTTAGCCTCAACATCTCCAACATTTCCCCTTCTGTGTTCCCACTCTCTGATCACAACATTATACATTTGTATTTCTCCTCAAACATAACCCACAACACTGACAAGCAACTTATCTCATTCTTTAAAATTAAAGCTGTTGACCCCCTCCAGCTCTCTGATGCCATCTGCTGCGCACTTCCCCTGGAACGCGCCCACAACACCCTTGAAGATCTGGCTAACCAGTTTAACAGTGCTCTGTGTACCTTCCTCAACACTCTGGCACCACTCAGAGCTAAGCATGTTTCAGTCACGTCCTCATCACCCTGGTTTACACCGGAGCTCCTTTCTCTGAAGCGGGTTGCAACTTCAAATCCACCTCCTCAACAACGACGTGTTTAATCCTCTTCAGTCCGGCTCCCGTCCACTCCACAGTACAGAGACTGTACTTCTCAAAGGTGTGAATGACCTCCTCGTCTCTGCACATGTTCCTGCACTCAACATCTTGAGTCTCCTAGATCTGAGTACCGTTTGACACAGTGAGCCACCAGATCTTCCTTAACAGGCTCAGGGGTCTGGGTGTTGAGGGAACTGCACTCTCCTGGCTGAAATCTTATCTTACCAACCACACCCACTGCATCTCCCTCAGTGACCACAAATCGGAAATAATTGCAGTCACCCAGGAGGTCTCCCAGGGCTCTGTTCTTGGTCGCGTACTCTTCATCATCTACATCCTTGGTCAGATCCTCCAACATTTCAAGCTTGACATTTATTGCTACGCTAACGACACTCAGATCTACCGCAGCACCAAATCTCTCACCAACCCACCTCTGTTCCATATTGAAACCTGTCTCTCTGCAATCAAAACATGGATGCACCACAAATTCATCAAGCTCCATAGTGGCATATCTCCATAAGCTCTAAATGGTTCAAACCTCTGCAGCCAGGCTTCTCACCCACACTAAGTCCTGGCAGCACATCTACCTCATCCTCCATGAGCTCCACTGGCTCCTTGTCACCTGCTGCTTTCAGTACAAAATACTACTTCTGACTTCTAAAGCTCTCCACCTCTTTGCTCCCACCTAACCTTTGGACCTTCTCCCCTATCAACCCACATGCTCACTCCACTCTGGTACAGCAGGGCACCTCATCATCCCCAGGTCCAAGCTACAGAGCTTTGACCTGCCTAAATCCACTGAATCCATGACTCTATATCTGTTAACTTCTTCCTCCACCGCCTTAAGACTTTTCCTGAGTCTTCTTCCCAATTTTCCTCCCTTCCCAATTGCCTCTCTAATCTTGCCTTGTCGGCAGCGCTGCAGCTCCTTGTACAGATAATTGGGTTGACGAGGGACATGGTTGATCCAACGACATGTCACCTGAGCCGACACTTCTATTTGCACCGTTCACCCAACACGGAAGCCTTTAGTTGGATCAGGCACGGGATGATTACATTCACTGACTATACTTCCACTATTGAATTCACCCAAAGGAAAGTCAGAGAACCCATGGTTGGGCTTGAACCCAACACCATCGCAACATAGAATGTCCTGCAATGCACTATGTCATGCAGACCCATAAGCCTTTTCTGTTTAAACAAGCCTTCCTATAGCCTTGTCAAACGGAGGGTGCACAAAGTAGTAAATTAAAGGGGTGCCAATAATTGTAGCACAGATATATTTGAGAAAAACGTTGTTTTCTGATTTACTTTTTCTTTGAATTGTTATGTCACTTAATGGTCAGATTTTTGATAATATTCTGAATGAAAGATCAAGAGGCTAAAACAATAACACTTTTTTTTCAGAGCCAATTTTGCTTGTAGTATTTAACAAGGGTGCCAAT
This sequence comes from Umbra pygmaea, assembly GCA_016801145.1. Classification (NCBI taxonomy): domain Eukaryota; kingdom Metazoa; phylum Chordata; class Actinopteri; order Esociformes; family Umbridae; genus Umbra; species Umbra pygmaea. The sequence goes on along the minus strand of JACXGM010010752.1, from coordinate 10,113 downwards.
ATTAGTGGACAACATTATATAATGTATGTATGCTATGTCTAATTGAAAATTCACCTATATTTAGGAACTGATATTTTAGCTGAAATTGAAACATTTTGCAGCGCAAAGCTTTCTGGCAATAGGCATGTTGGTTTATGCAGTGGTTACAAACTTGTTCATAAAAGGTCAGCGGAAAACGATGAGTTTTTATACACAATTTTTTATAGGCAATTATGGTTATTCAAATATCACCTGCAGTATAATTTCCATTTCTAACTCTTCCATTTCTGAGGGCTAATGAGAGACCTTTGCAGGGACAGCCATTGATACATTAAACAAAGGAAATGACTTAAGCTGATTAATAGTGTGCTTGGTCAACTACAAGATGGTTAACACCTGACCATTGATAAGAATTAACTATAGTGGCACAGGCACATGTTTATTCTACTGGGAGCTGCATCAGTTTCTCAACACACAACACAAATCTGTGCCTTCTCATGTGCCTTCTCATTTGGTTATTGAGGAAGAAGAAAATGTCAAGAAGCCTACAATTTGTGTTTGGGTTTGAGTACATAAAACCCCTCAAATACCTTGTTGACTATTACTAGATAAGTCAACGGACACCGATAAGGGGCTGGTCAAGTTAAAGTTCCATATATTCCTTAATTGCAGCCCACAACCCTCTCTTGGCTGACTGTTAGTACATGTCAACGTAAAGCACATTTTATCTCTCCTTTACTCATTATATCAGTGTAAAAAGGCCCTATGTCAGTTTGGGGAGTGTAAAGATGCTAGACTGCACTGCCTCAAAAGCCAGAGGGCCCAGTAATTGCAATGGTGTGAAATGAATAAGGTAATTACTGTTAATGTCTTTAGGGGCTATACAGCCTATTTGTCATGTCCTTCCAGCAGACAGTGAGTAAAGCAACATTTGAATCACTTAAATGAACTACAAGATGCAGCATTTCTCTACAGAGAATCTTGCCTCAAGTAATGGCTTTGACTCTTTGAAGACATATATTGATTATTTTGTGTAGCTAATTTAGCTACGGCAACCTGAACCAACATGTTCGTAGGACTACATGCTTTATCATAGATAATTTACCCCATGGCTCTACACTGGCTGCCGGTAAAGGATCGGTTGGATTTTAAACTCTTTTAACCTTTAAGGCATTACATGGTCTTGCTTCTTGTCCTACAGATGTGCACATTCCTTATGAGAGGCTCCTGTTTATTCCAAGAAGCCAGTCTGATTACATTACCTAAACACAAAATACATACATTACTATTTTGTTTGTCTTCTGTGCAGCTTCCAATTTGTTGTTTTAAATGTAAATATGTTGAGATTTTAAAAGCACTTTATGTACAGTTTCAATGGATCTTTATTAGGACTCGAATACAAAATGGTCTTTCTTGTCTCTAGGCCAACTACTAGTAAACGAGTCCCCTAAATATGAGCTCCAGGACTACAGTTGGCATGAAGATTTGTAATCAACCAATCTCACTAATCTTAATAACTGACTAAAAAATAATTGGCTAAAGAAGATTTTAGCAAATGGGATGGAGGGGCTTCTGAACTCGTAATAATCCCACACACACAGTATAAAGGAGGGCTACCATCAGACTGTGTTGAATGCTTGTTAATACCTTATCTTCACACCGTTCAATGCTCATTAATACCTTATCGCCAAGACTGTTAAATGCTTGTTAATACCTTTTCGTCAGACTGTGTTGTATGCTCATTAATACCTTATCTTCAGACTGTAGCGAATTATTGTTAATACCTTAACTTTAGACTGTGTTGTATTAATATCTCATACAATATTTAGACTGTTTCGAATGCTCATTGGTACCTTATATTTGGACTGTGTTGAATGCTCATTTATACCTTATATTTAGATTGTGTTGAATGCTCGTTAATAATTTATATTTAGACTGTGCTGAAAGCTCATTTAATAGCTTATCTTCAGACTGTTCTTGAATGCTTATTAAAACCTTATCTTCAGACTGTGGAGAATGCTCGTTATTACCTTAACTTTCATGGCATGAATTGTTGGTACATTAGAGCGTACTATAGGGCCTGGCACATGCAGTTCCTTTTGATTATACATTTCTGTTTCTTCAGTAGCTTGCTTCAATGCCATGGGACATTCGGTGGGTGAATGAGAGGATGTTTTGTACGAGCCAAGTTCCTCTCAAGCGCCCTGTCTTCCTCAATGATACATTCAAATGAGTAGGATCTCTAATGGTGGTACCAATATAGATGATTTCATACTGTATATTTTGATATCGCTACGACTGATGCATGTTTATATATTATATAACACTTACTTTTGCTGCTATCCAAATGCTAGTAAGGTATGGGTATGAGACGGTTCACAAATGGGACCAGCTCATTGTCTTAAATGAAACAAAACATGAAAGATAACAGGGGTCCATGTGGCATAGTGGGCTAAGTCTCTGCCTTGCAGGAATATGTATGAAAGATAACTGTCCCTGTTTTGTATGTATTGTATTTGTTTGTCCACTAGTCAAACACTCCTAGTGTTGCCAACTTTCTCACTATCAAATAAGGGACAAAGGTGGCGTGCCAGTGAACAGTGCCACAGCGGTGTGGTTATGCTGTTGTATGAATGAATACAGTGTATATTCTTATTCAATTGGAAAGGAAAACATTTGTTGTTTATTTTCCATTTAGTCTATAGCTTTACTAAAACTGTTTAAAGTGCTGTTGTGCTAAATAAAAAGGATGGTAAATGATCAATTCCTATTGTGTACAGGAGTATGCTGACATGAGAGGTCTTGGGAAGGGTGAACACGAGGTGAGCTGCAGGCTTCTGGATGCAGGGGTGTGATGGCACAAGCAGGAAACACAAACACCAGTGAGGTGCAAAAGTTCAGTTGAAATATGACAGGTGTCTGGATTAGAAACTTCAGCACTTCCAGAATGAGGTAGCAAAGCCATCCGTGTTGCCATAGTGAGGCAGGAAAGTATGATTCCAAGATGAAAGGTTGATATGTGGTCTGGTCTCTATTTTTGTTGGCAAACATGCAAGTTCACAACCTTTCTGAGCACATAGTAGACACCGTACACAGCCGTCCCCTCTTTAGCTAATCAAATCAATTTATGTTCCTTCTACACACCCACAGACAACAGATACAGTGAGAGGCGATATTTTGGCAATCACAACACTCAATGTTGTTCTATGTTAAAATGCTAGCTTGGCTACATAGATAAACTATTCCACAAATCTGTGTTAGGTTCACCGACTGGACATTTAAACATACACGAACAGAGCAGAAACCAATTACTATACAAATCAAGTTACAGTACGCACAGAGTCAAACAGTACCGCTAATTAGTTTCAATTATATAGGTCTTAATTGCATCAACCAGTGTCAATGGTAATTTTGACAACACAATGTTCCATTAAATATGGAGGCTTTAAAGGAAATCACAATGTAGATTATAACATTTAATAAATGTATGGAGGATCATTTCATTAATGTATTTAATGGTTGATGCCTACACCTTTTTTAACTACAACTGCAACATGTACCGTATATATGTTTTCAATATACCTTTCAATATACCTCTCCTTAGCGGAAATCTTTCTCATTTGGTGTTGCGAGAGAAATAGTCGAATGCATATGTGAATCAATTATTGGGATGTTATTTACAGTACTTTCAAGGTTTAAGTGCAATACAGAACATGTCTGTAAAACAGAATAATTAGTCCATCTATGTATAGTCTGTTTTATTCTTTTACATGCAGTGATCGTCGACAACAAAGCATCATTGGTTGCTTTATTCTTCTCACACACCCAGACACACACAGGTAGACCCATGCACACACACACACCCATGAGACACAAACAGAAACTGACACAACATACAGTATGACCACATTGGCTATGCTCAGCCTCTAGAGTCTATAGTATACACATTGTGGAGCCGTGGGCTCTTTAGATTAATAGGGCCAATGTATTCTGCCATGAATATTTTGACAGCTCCTTTGGTGTATGATGAACTGCTGTAGGGAAGCTGGGGGGGACAAGGCAGTCTCCATGTTATAAGGCTGGAGCGAGGGGGGCGTGGCCGAAGAGGAAACAGCCGCGTGGTCTACTTAGGGGAGTACCTACCTTTCATCACCCCGCAGCTCACCACCATAATGAGAAAACTGGGACCTTTACGAAGACGTCTGTCACCGACAGCAGCCCTGCACCAGGCCTGACACATGATGAAGAGCATCCAATATCTTTATGCTTTAGGTGTTGGTGCAAAAATAAAAATGGCTAAACTGTGAAGTCTAAATGTGGGGCAGGTGAGATTAATAACAACGCCACTTCACAAGAAGTTTCTTGACTATGCAGCTTTAAAAAAAGCAAAGGTGTTTAACCCAATTACCGCTCTGTAAATTGAACGAAATGGAGGAGTAAAGCAGTGAATGTAAAAAAATACACAAATGTTTACATTGATTTATTAAAAAATAAACTACTAGTAAGTGCCATTAGCGTTCAATTGATTTTATTATGTCACTCAAAATAATGGCATCTTTTTCATAATAAAAAGTGTGGTATTTCCAAAGATTTTACCAATTAAATAATTTAATTATTGGGCCCCATGTACCGTATTGGCTAAGTCGCTGCTTTGCAAAATAAACTGGAACAGATTTGCCCATGGTAGTATAGTAGAAAAGTCAGGCAAGCGTACCTTTGCACACAGCTCATCAGCGACTCCTTGTGTGCATATTGTGCACCTGTGAGTTAAATCGCTGAAGTATAGTTTCCGAATGATGAATCCTTCCACGAATGTACTGACTACGAATGTCCGTGTTGAATGAGTAGTGTGATAAGAATCAGACGGCTTTGTGACGTGAGTGCCCTCGACCAACTACCACCTGCCGAAGATTTGCCAACAAAGCAGGAATTGGGCATGAAAAAAGTTGTAAAAAATAAATATAGAAAATAAATATAAAACATTCATAATGGCCTTTTATCGATTTCTATTTAAAAATATCATGAACGTTTCATAAGTAAATCACTATCTCATTATTTCATAGCCTTTGCCATGATCACAGTGGATATGTCAATCAATGCAAGTGAACAGTCTTTAACCACTGATTGGCTAATTCAACCACGCTGCAAGCATCACCTACAGTCTCTTTAATCCGGCACTGCCAAAAGGACTTGCAGCAAGTATTTGTTATTTTCGGAAGGCTTGAGCATTGCAAATTTCTATAAAGACATTTCAGACAAAATCATATTTATAATTATAAATACATCCACGTAATCTTCATGTACAGTAGGCTGCAATCCTACTCGAAATAGTCTTAAAAGGGAAGAAAATGTAGCTTATGTTACCTCTATCTTTGGCGACATGGAATCTGTGCTTTTGAATACTAAACCAGTGCTCTGAGAATTATCCAGAACTTAATGGCGTGTGACTATTCCATGTTATACATCGCTCACCCATCAGAATAAACCTAACTTTTTTTCGCAAATCTTTTCCCTAAGCCAATTAGTCATGTCCAATAATTTCATAATGAATCATTTATGTCTTGTCGGCAACCCCTCTCTGGTGCGACATGGACGAAGATCAATCACATGCTTTCTCCATGCATGTGTCGCTGGCCGTCATGTATATAAAGTTAAATAAAGGAAGTTCTTCTTATGTACATTGAGGAGAAGCTATAGTATACAGTATATGTTGTATTATAGTATTTGTACTTTTACTCAAGAATTGACACTAACTTCCACCATAGCTGTTCAGGATAATTAACTACTTGTTGCTGGATTTTACTTGTGATCAAGACCTTCAACTTGACACTGCATTAAATAAGCAATGAAAAGATGAAAGGCCTCTACAGTTAAGCTACATCTGAAAGCTAAAATGCTTAAGAGACCTTGCAGTATTCAGGGGTACCCAGTAGAGTGTATCGCTATGGAATTTGCTTTTTGTTATAGCTACGTAAATGAGACTATTTAAAAATTCAGAAAAACCTGTCACAACATGAAGATACACAATAATCAATAGCATGACTGACAGACAAAATTGCTCAGCACCACTACATAATGGTATTATTAAAAAATACCCCATGAAAAAAAAATATATCTTGTCACCCAACATCACTTTGAACCTTCCAGGAACCATGGAAAGTAGAACAATACATGTGGGTTGTCACTGCTGTGTGGATGCAGCAGAGGCAGCAATTGCCTCTTCATGAGTAGCCACCAGATATTTTATGTCAAGTTATCAAAAACAGTTCTTAAATTGAAGATAAATAAAAATACAAAATATACAAAAATACCTAAACTGAAATTGAAGATAATGTAAAAAAATATACAGTGTATTGTGCAACTTTTCAAATGTGCTCTTCCTACCTCCAAAATATACTATTATAACAAATACAGTGCAAAGCTATTCTGCAAATTTCCATAATGCATTTTGACCACGTCACACGGGTGAATAAGTGTCTGCTTAGTAAAATTAAGCACAATAAAATCTGTAATTCTCTGGTGATGATGTCTCCCCACATTTTTAACAACACTGGCCAATTTACCCATGAGGCTCTAGCCAGCTAGTCACACAGTCAAGTCTCAAAATAAAACTGTGCTGGTGAGGTTGTTGCAACAGAAGACAAAGCCACCTCTGAGGAACAACATTGACTTTCCCAGCTATAAAATGTGTGAAATGGAAAGCCTGCTTCCTATTGTGCCAACTTACTGAGCAGTTGAAACAGGCCTTCGGGTCATTTTAGGTGAAAAACTATATTTCCCAGTCACAATAATTGAGAGGGCATCCCTTCACAGACAGAACAAAAACATTGAGGCTCCTGCCAGGAACAGTGGTTTCAACATAAAGACTGAAAGTGTTAGAAAAGTATTAACTATAAACGGTAAAGTCACATAAAAATCATAATCACCTTTATTCACTAAATACAATGCATTTAAACACAAGAGTACAGTGCTTGGTGTAAAGGGGATGCTAGTAATAGAAAACAATTATACACAACAGTGGCACAATGTTTATATACAAATGTATGCACATGGATGGGGAGCTGATAAGATAATCAGACATATAATACAGTGTTTTGTTTTGTAATAACATTATTCATATTGTGTATCTAGATGCAAGGAAACACATAGTGCTTCATGCTGTGATATTGATATTAACAGAGACATGGACAAATGTAATCCAACATAACACATTGCTAGAATGAAACGTAGCATAGTTTGTTAGCTAGCGAGCTAGTTTACAACTAGGTCATACAAGGAGATCATAAAGGTGGTAGTTCTGAATATATCCCAATATAAATTCATAACCATACAAAAATGTTATTTACCTATATTTTGGAGTTGTAGGGAACCAGATTGTGACTATATTAAACTGACCTTTACCTTTAGTTTGGTGTAGTGGCCTAAACTCTAGACTCTGTAGCACGCATGTCCCCAGGCGACGAGGTTGAGGCTGGGCTTGGCCAACTGTCTGTGCCCTGTCTGTTTTCCTCTACATACCAGTTTCCCTAGACTCTGCCTCCTACTTCCCGTTCGATAAAAATAAATAAAAATATCTCCTCAAAAATAAAAATACTTTTACCACAATGTTTTGCTTCCTAACCATTTATTTTGAATTTATCTTAACCCTGATATTAGATGTGGTGTCAGTTACACTAAGTATAGTATATGGAATGGTCTGCCTTTAGTCTGCAAATATATCAAAGTAGAATGAAAAAGTATGAAAATGTATACAACCACTACTGTAAGTCGCTCTGGATAAGTGTCTGCTAAATTACCTGAATCTAAATTTTGAAAACAGTTTACCTTCTACAACATACAGTAGTTGAGGGCAGAAATCAAGGTCTTGCATACAGTCCCAAGAGGTGATGTCTAGAACATGCTCACTCACTAAAGTAACCAGAGTAGGGCAAGAAAACATGTTGAAAACGGTAACGGAGTGCATATATCCTGAAGAACAAGCACTGCAGGCAAACATATCTCCCAGATCTCTTGATCACACACTCTGTCTGTCCACCCTAACTTCTGCTCTCTATCCCCCTATTTTCTCGTTCTCTTTGCTATTCTGACTGAAAACCCCTACTTACTTCTCAATGTAGCCTATCCTTCACTACATCTGTGCAGTTTCTCTCCTCTTCTCAAGTGTATGGTTATCTCCTGAGGGCTAATATCTGTGCTGATTGAGTGTTTAAAGCCTGAGATGAGTGTCTGATCATCGGACATGTTCCACAGTCTGACAGGATTTCATGTTCTCTTCATCAGTAGTGTCCTGGCGTTGGCCTGTATCGCACACACACACACACCCTGTGACAGCTCTTACTCATACCAGCAATCAGCAGAAATACCACTAATTTTGACCCTATGGCACCCAGGGATCTATATTTACAAAATGAAAATGAGAGAACTTCTGCTCCAAACTTCTAAAAAGGGAAAAAGAGGCACAATTTGGAATAGAAACTGTTAAGTCAGTTGATTTAGCCTGTTACAGTTTAAAGTACAGTTTAAATTATAAAGTAAAATGATATGAAAGGAATTTGATACCAATCATTGAAAAGGTTATTTGTTGAATATTAGGTATCTACATGGTAAAACACACTATTTTTGTCATTAGACATATTACATAGAAAATGTTACATTGAGTCCATTGTTAATAAACAAACAGTCATTTTATTTGAGTTAGACACCAAGGAGGTGTCTAAAAGTCTTTATAACAATTATTGTGATTTTTTTTAAACCGCTGGTGCTACCAAAATTGTAAGTCACACATCCAAATATGTAAGTGCATATAGTATAATCAATCGTAGCTAGAAAACATAAAATATGGTTTGTTTATTAAAATTTTAATTCAGTTCTTAACATAATTTTTACAACTTTGTTTGATTTTATATTATTTTTCATTTTTTACTTGAAAAATAAAAAAATGATAAAAAAACGGTTAGCTATGCGTTGATGCAGGTAGCTACCCATTCCACATTATGTAATGTATGTGGGTGGGTGTAAATAGCCGTTTAGATGCCGTGTGGCTAATCTCATCCGGGTGCAAATAGACACTGTTGTTTAAATCTCGGTGACATTTTATTAGCCTCCATGCTTGGGACAAGCTACCAGCCTTTGCCTAAGCCCTGTTAGCCGCTTTGCCAACACAAGCTTTGCCTGTTCCACAGTGGGCCAGAATCTCCATGGCACCGCTAACAACTGGATATGTCTCCTGTCAGCACCTGAGCCTATGAGTCACTTAACTGAGAGTTGGAGACTGGATCAGCCCTTATTGTCCTTAATGGTTATAATGTTTTCAGGTCTGAAAAGGTTAGTAAAAGTGTCTGTCCTTCAACAGATCAAGGAGGATGAGACACTCCTGGACTCTATGGTCACATCAAACACCTCCAGAGTTGTGCAGAATAACATTACATGCCCCTGACATTGCACACCAACCCGTGGAGGATCCCTGGCCGAGACTAGGAGCAAAGCATAAGCGCCAGGTCTGCTAGACTCCCTTGGCACCACCTCCCGAGGCCTGGACCACCACCCGTGGATTCCAGGAGGCAAAATTCCAGTATGACAGCTGAGGAATTCAATGTAGCAGCCTTTGCTGCTAGCCCCCAACAACTTGCCAGGATACAGATATTCAGGGAGAGGCCCCACTACTTAAAACATTAACCCTGTAGCAGTCTTTCCATTCTCGTGGTGGGCTTATCTTAGCAAAGCACTTCACTGCCACAGCTGTGATTGTGCACATTTGGTCAAATTACATAAAATCTCAAGAGTCTGGAAAACTCAGCTATGATTTTAAAACACTGAATCCTCCACTGGACTCCAGAAAAATGTGTATTATTTCCATCTTACTCCCGTCTCCACATTTTAATGATATGGATTTCAGTCGCATCTGCCAGTTACATAAAGTAACTGACTCAAGGGATAGTGTTCCCAAGTAAAAAAAAAGTATATTTAAATGTACTTGAAATGTATTTTATTTATCCTAAATATACTTCTAATATATTATTTTGGTATGTATATTTTGAAAGTATACTTCAAATATACTTAAATACATTGAATACATACTTATGGTTAACCATAAGTATACTAGAAGTATAATACTGGAGTATAATTTAAATATAC
>JACXGM010010751.1:10729-25968 GCA_016801145.1 Umbra pygmaea | reverse complement strand
ACAGGGTGGAGACCTCTGGTGGTCTGGACAGGGTGGAGACCTCTGGTGGTCTGGACAGGGTGGAGACCTCTGGTGGTCTGGACAGGGTGGAGACCTCTGGTGGTCTGGACAGGGTGAAGACCTCTGGTGGTCTGGACAGGGTGGAGACCTCTTCTGGTCGGGGGACTTGAGCGACCTCTGCTGGTCGGGGGACTTGAGCGACCTCTGCTGGTCGGGGGACTTGAGCGACCTCTGCTGGTCGGGGGACTTGAGCGACCTCTTGTGGCCGTGGAGCGGAAACACCGGCCTCTTGTGGCCGTGGAGCGAAAACACTGGCCTCTTGTGGCCGTGGAGGGGGAGCGTACCAAACCCCTACAGAAGGGGTTTCCCGGGACTCCTCGTCAGACGAATCTGACCCACTGATGAGATCAGGCATTTCCTCGTCATCGCTCTCATATTTAATAGGGGTCGGATAGGCGGCCCTCTTGGGAAAACGGGCAGGCGGCCCTAGTGGGACTCTGGGCGGCCATCTTGGGAATCTGGGCGGCCATCTTGGGACTCTGGGCGGCCATCTTGGGACTCTGGGCGGCCATCTTGGGACTCCGGACGGAGGCCCTCCTGGCCTGGGAAGAGGGTGCTGCCTTAGGAGAAGCTGTGGGTGTCATCCGGATCAGGGCAACAGGTAGAACCTTCTGTATAACCTGGAGAAGGTGTTTCCCATACAATGGGTCTTCCTGATCCATTTGCCGGAACTGGACGGTCCCCAGTTTACACTCCAGCATTCTCCTGTTCCACGTCTCTTCCTCTGAACATGGGTCTTCCTTTGATTTGGTGTGGAAGAAATCCCTCTGGGAACTGGGACTGGTAGCCATCTTAGAACTGGAGCTGGTAGCCATCTTCTTGGACCATGAACTGGGTGCCCTCTTTGGAGCTTCAAAAGGGGCAGGTGTCTTAAAGACACGACGGGGAAGAATGTAGTCCCGATCTATAGCCTCCCTGACTAAAAAGTCCTCATAGGAGGCTTCGTAGAGGTCCCATAGGGGATCCTCCTGGGCCCAGCCACTGGAAAATGGCTCACTCCCAGCCATTATATTAAGGCGAGGTATTCTGTAATGATTACTCCCAATAAAGTAAAAGGAACAATGTTTATTTGAAACAGGGGTTACCAATTCAAGGATGCAGTAGCAAAATATGAGGGCACAGAGGAATGATCCAAAGCAGAGTAATGATCATAAGCAGGGTTCAGGCCAGAATAACAATAGGTAAAACACAGGCTAAGGTACAGAGGAATAATCCTAGGCAGAACAATCATCAAACAAGGCAGAAGGTCGAACCGGAATATCAATATGTAATAGAATGCTCAGAATAAGGAAGATTAATACTCACAAATACCTCGCGAAGAGGCAATGGTGTGTGTGTGCTTTATATATGGACTGGGTGAGTGCAGGTGTACAGAATTAGGCTGATTGAGTCCGGGCTATGGGAATTGTAGTTCTGAACATGCATGGCTAGGGAAGCTGTAGTCCACAGGAAGGAGAACTGGGGAATGGGAATTGTAGTCCTGAGCAGAATAGAATAGGGAAGTGGCAGTTTCCATGGAAGGGGAACTGGGAAACGTTATAGATATCATATGGGAGACAGCAAAATGGATTTAGAGGGGTCGAGGTCGGCTGAAGTCTGTGCTCATAAAATGTGTAAGGTTACACAGGAAGGAAAGGGAAGTCTGACGTTTGGAAAGAATTTGACTTAGTCGGTGTTACGTCCCCTAGTGCTGTGTAGTGTTCTCTGTGATGTGTTCTGTCCTGTCTGTGTGTTTGTTCGACTCTGTGTTTGTGTTTCCCAGTACATATGCTGTTAATCAACCAATCATCACTTATCACTGGCTCCTCCCCCCGTTATCTGGTGCAGATTAATCTAATCATCATATCCCATCATGCCCTTCTGTTTTAGTATAAATGTTTGGCTTTTGTAGTAGCTGGTAGCTTACATAGAGCTTACCCCATAGCTCACCGTTGGCTCATTTGGTTGGTGTGTGTTTGCAAGTGGAGTATTTTGAGAGTTGATTGTGTATTTTAGAGTGGATTATTGATGTGAGAATTATTGGTGTATATTATACGGTTGTTAAAAACAATAACAATATATTTTGTCTTCCCAGGGGGGAGAGGAACACGTGGGAGTGTCAGGCCACCCCATGTATTTTGGTAGGGCCCCTTGATCATGTGCCAGGTAGCTAGTTGTGTGCTTTATTGGGGTTAGTCAGGGTAGGGGTGGGGTTTACAATTTATGTTCTTTGCTTTGGTTCCGCTCAGCCTCTCCTCCCAAAATTATTATTTTTCATTTCAATTACCGTGGCAAATAAAAGCCCATCTGTTAAATGGTACCTGCTGTCTTTGTTGTCTTACATACTTTATACAACACATTTTGCAGCTTCTCTTAAAGTAGATACATGCCTTTACTACCATTTTAATTAATTGAAGCAAACTATTTTCCATCCTACAAAATGTGATGAAATAACCTGGGCCCGGTTCCCCGATAACGCTCACTCTTAGCGCGCTAAGAAGACTTAAAAAGATATATCTTACCGAAGTTGTTTATGTTCCTAAGTGTGCTCCCCGAAGTGTCCCTTAGGAAGCTTCTTAACACGCTGCCTCTTAAGTTTGACGTTACAAAGGCGCTGTCCCAAGTGCAGGTGCTGAATTAGTTGGCATCGATTGCTCAGGAATCGATTTTTCACTCCACGCGAAGGTGCATTACGGCGTTAAGAAAGACAACATGTTCTATGTAAATGAAACATTCCTCAAATTATTCCAGTAACATTTATTTGAGCATAGTTTAAGTTATCAGTAAAATATAGACTATCAATTCAATTATCAAATTGTCAGTAATGTGTTCACACGATATGTTGTGACTGGTAGACGAAACGGGTATCCCTCGCAAATCATCCACCCCCCTCATCCCGTTGTGCCACTTGTCCCGCGTCTTGACGTGAGTTTAACGACTTCTAAAAATGATTTAATAAACTTTTATATCAATGGTAAGGTACAATCAGAATTGTTTGGCAATCAGCTGCAGTTACTTCTGTTTAATGTGGTATTGATTGCCATTGGTTAATGTTTACAATAAATCAACCTATCTACAATGAATAGAGAGAGAGATTTAGATAGAGAATATGTTGGGGAAGCAACGTAAAAAAGGGCACCAAGCTTCTCGTCAGAGGGACTTGAAGGTTTGCTGGACGAGCTGAGCTTGCACAAGCCTGGCAAGCACTCGTTTTTGCCGAATAAAACAATTGACATGGACTAAACGGCTCCGCGGCCGGCGCCATCTTTGATTCAATACAAGGACACGTTGGATCGCTGCCATAGTTGGTCGCTTACTGGACACCACCATGCTTACCCATTTATAGATCTTAGCCATTTAGAGCCAAATTGTTTGCCAGACTTTAATTATCAAAAGTGATTGCCAATTTAAACGCTTTAATGACATTATGAAATAGCCTAGGCTAATTACCACATATGAGTTCTGATACAAAATAAAGTCAATTTCATAAATAGGCCTGTATCCATTGCGAACATATTTCATTATTAGTCTTAAAATGTCCATAAAATCATTGTTGAGCCACAACATTGTCAACATACCATAGTTTGACTTGTACTGCGCTGCACTGATTTCTAAAGACTGCTGCACAGTGCCGGCGACTAGCGGCTTGAGCTCAAACAATGCTAAGAAAGAGCTTACGAATGGTCCAGACCAACCTTACGAAAGTGTGACTTACAGAAGATATACTTAGAGTACGAACGTGTCGGGAACCGTGCCATAAGGTTAAGAGAGATGTTAAGGAATAGGTTAAGAACTACTTAGCGATAAGAACGTTTTGGGGAACCGGGCCCTGATCTTTTTCAGTTAAACAGTTAGAAATGTTTAATAGCAAAAATAAATACTCTTATCGGTTAGTTTATCTTGTTAGTTTGACTTTAAACCGAGAGATTATGTTGTAAATTGTATAATAATGATTGGGTTTCATTATAGTTTGTTATTTGTTTTTAATTTTGTTTTAATAGTGAAATCTTAATTTAATTAGTAAATATGGTCACATGATTTAATGCTTGATAATAGATGCGAAAGAAAATTGTTTGCTCTGTTTGAAATATTTAGCTAATATTCAAATTATAAAAATGAAAAGCTTTATTAAAGACTATCCTGGAGAAGCGCTACGGTTCAGGCCAAATTCAAAATAGGCAGGACCTCCACTTATTTCCAAACATAAGAAAAACGAATCATAAACAATAATTAAACATTTATTTTCATATTTCTTTAACTTTTGCAATGTCTGTTTAATTTCCTTCCATTATTGTTTTATTGCTTTAACAATCCCATAATCTGATAAAATATTTCCAGCTGTTAAAATGTAGGCTATTTATTCTTCCATTTTGGACCTCCATCCGTCCGCATAACGCATTACAAATTAAGCGTGAGATCTCTCCCTCTAAGCAATTGACATTGAACTGACGTTGAAATGACGTTGAAATGACGTTGAATAGATGTTGAAAATACGTCTTTCACAATATTTTGCTCAGTGGGCCAATATCATCCAACTGCAGCCACAAATGGGCGTTCTCGTGCTGGTGGGGGTTCCTATTTTCGCAAATTGGAATGCCCTGGAGCACATAATTCATAGCGTTCAAATTAATTATATTACAACATTCACGGTTATGGTTAGGCGTGAGGTTACTAACCAACGCAGTCTCACAGCATTTTGTGATTTAGTCACGCAATTTTAATCTGTTGATTTGTGTACACAGACACAATTTTCTCGTTTCTTTTTGTGTCTCAGCACATTTTCTTTTCAGCACGTTTCAAAACTAGTGCTGTGGAACGATTAAAATATTTAATCACGATTAATCGCAATTAAAATATTTAATCACGATTAATCGCATTGATTTCATAGTTTACTCAAAATTAATCGCACATTTTTTTCTGTTCTAAATTACCCTTCATTTCTTTTTGTCCCATCATTTGTCTCTCATTTGAATTCTCTTATCTACATGGAAAAGTGGATCGGCTTGCTTTGTGCAAATTGTTTTTGTTGAAAACAACATTGGCATAGTGTCTGAAGTCACCCAATGTCACCTGGCTTTGAAGAGGGGGCTGAGAATTCGCATCAGCTGTTTGCTTGGCCATTAAGTGATATTTCAGACTGGACATGCTACAATGATAGGTCAGTTCACAACGACCAAACACACAGATCACTTTGGTCTTGTCAATGGAAACATTTGGCAACTTTTTAAAAGTTAACTTTACATTAAGAATTTTATTGGCATTAATTTCAGCGTCTCACGCTCGCCATCCACTCCCTGGTAGACGTCAAAATAGCAATTAAGCAAGCCTGCAGAATACTGGAAAGAATACCACCAAGTTAGAAGTATTTAAACTTGCCTGGAAAGAAAGTATGATAAACTATTGAAAAAAGCTCTCATCGGCTCGATCAACCTACTTTATTAACATAATTGAGGACAACACGAACAATCCAAAATTTCTTTTTGACATGGTTTTAAAGCTGACAAAGAAGCAGCACTCCACAAGTGATGGTGGCCTTTACTTCAGCAGTGAAATATTATTTTATTAAAGGTTTTGATCATCAGGAAATAAATAACATACTCCTCCCAACCAAAGCACATTTCTCCACAATATGGTTGTCTTATGATTGCACAGAACTGCCTGGACCATGGACCAATTAGGACACTTGAAGTCTTTAACTCTGCATTAATTGACACGTTTACCAAATTAGTCATGGGTTCTAAACCTCCCAGCTGTCAACTGGAACACATTCCTACTAAACCACTTAAGGAGCTACTTCCTATGCTTGGTCCACCTATGCTGAACATGATCAATTGTTCTCTGTCATCTAGATCTGTTCCAAGCTCGCTAAACATGGCAGTTATAAAGCCTCTTTAAAAAAAATCCAAATCTTGACCCTGATAAATTAAACAATTTTCAGCCATTATTGAACCTCCTGTTTCTCAAAAATTCTGGAGAATGTTGTTTCCCAAAAAAAATTACTGCTTTCCTTAAGACAAATAATATCTATCAAGTACTTCAGTCCGGCTTTCTACTGCATCACAGCACCGAGACTGAACTCGTGAAGGTGGTAAATTAGCTTTTGATGGCATCGGACCAAGGCTCTGCATCTGGCCTTGTTCTTATTGACCTTACTGCTGCTTTTGACACAATTGATCACTCTCTACATTGTCATGTTCATGCCTGGTTTACATCCTATCTATCTGAAAGATATCAGTTTGTGTGTGGACTGTCAATCCTCTGAAAAATTTATGTTGCTGCATCTTGGTGATATCATCTGAAAGCACAATGTCAACTTTTACTGCTATGCTGATGGCACACAGTTGTACATCTCTATGAAGCATGGCGAAGCCTTAAAATTGTCTACCTCAGTGAATGTAGTCTCCACAATCCAAAGCCATCAAGACATGCTGGAACGACTGGGGACGGCTATGGATAGTGTGTTGCTCTCTATCAGTTGGCTAGAGAGGAGGATTGATCTGACCACACCAGAGCCAGTCCAACCAGGACCTGATGCGCTACTCCCTGGAGCCACTTCCACAATGGGGTACATTTGTCCCTTTCCCGGGATTACGATGGGACAGCGTCCAGATGCCAGGGCTTCCTGCTACCGTTGAGCCTGTACTTCAATACCACTGTTTCCTGAGCTTCTGGAGGTGACCGGGTGTCAGCTGTCATCTCTTGTCTCTCCGGATGCGCATTATAGTGGGCAAACGCAGTCTGAAAGGACAACAACCTGGTTATCAATGATCATGAGGCGTTCACCCAGCTCTTCTGTTCCATTTTCAACCATCCTCCTGAAAGACGGGACATGGGTGAGCGTCTCGTCCATCTACGCCAGGGGAACAGGACAGCAAGGGAATATGCCCTGGAGGATGTCCGGCGTGATCTGGCTTGCCGTGACACCACGCTGGGCTTTGACCAGCTAGTGGACATGGCGATCTGGAGGCACGGGTGTGCATTAGTAATGTGTATCTTGTTCCATCTGGGTCAGCGTCCGAACCCACACCTATGGAGATAGGTAGAACAGGTCACCAGGATGCACAGAGTGGACACAGCAGGCATCAGGAGCAGTTTTCCTCCTGTGGCAGATGGGGACACTATGCTGCCTCTTGCCACCTATGCCTGTCGAGTCCAGGGAGCGGCGGCACAGGTATCCTTGCATTACCCCAGGTACCATTTCACCCCTCACCTCAGAACACACAGATTAAGCATTCTGTTGTTTTTCCGAATTATTTGTGTAAGGCCCTTGTAGATTCGGGGGCTGATCTAGTATGTGCCTTAACCATACCATTGTGCCAATTAGAGAAACCTCTGTCAGTTCGAGCATTATATAGCAGACCGTTAAGGTCTGGTTTTGTGAGATATGCCACTATCTCTATAACCATGACCAGTTTAAATAAACACACTGAACAAATTGTGTTTCACGTCATAGACACCCCGTCAACCCCATAGTACTAGGATACCCATGGTTATCATTTCATAACCCCTCTGTCTCTAGGTCATACAGATCCATTGAAGGGTGGTCACAAGGGTGCCTGGGTAGGTGCATTACGGTTTTGCTGAGGGCCACCATGGTGGAGAGTCCGGACAGTGCCTCCGATATTCCCATCCCCATCGAATATTTGGACCTTGCCCATGATTTCTCACAACAAAAAGCATCTAGATTACTACCCCATTGGCCCTGGGATTGTTCCATAGAACTTCTACCAGATTCAGCACTGCCTAGAGGTCATGTGTATGCTCTGTCATATGCTGAGACTGAAGTGATGGAAACATACTTCTCGGAGTTACTGCATCAGGGTTACATTCGTCCCTCCTCTTCAACTGCATCTTCAAGCTTCTTTTTTGTAAAGAAGAAAGACGGGAGTCTGTATTCATGCATAGTCCATGCTATTGTGTTTTGAATAAAATCACTGTTCGCTACACCTACCCTCTTCCTCTCATCTCCTCTGGTATTGAGTCTGTGCATGGCACTTGCTTCTTTACAAAATTGGATCTCAGAAGTGCCTACAATCTTGTGCGTATCAGAGAGGAAGACAAACATAAGACTGCGTTTAGTAAGACATCAGGTCATGAGTACTTGGTAATGCTGTACAGTCTTCTGAATGATCCTGCAGTCTTTCAAGCATTTGTGAACGAAGTACTCAGGGACATGATCGGGCATGGAGTGTTCGTGTACATCGATGACATCCTGGTGTACATGAGCACCCACGACCAACATGTCGCTCTGGTCCGCCGGGTTCTTGGGAGGCTGCTGGAGCATGAATTATATGTCAAAGCAGAAAAATGCGTGTTTTTCCAGCTCTCAGTGTCCTTTCTCAGATATCGCATTTCCTCGGCCGGGTTGGAGATGGAGATGGGTTGCATTTGTGCCGTGCGTAATTGGCTGACCTCGACCACGTTTAAAGCAGTGCAACGTTTTCTCAAATTATTATGGGGTTCATTTGTGGCTTTGGCAAGGTGGCAGACCCAATCATGTCCCTGCTCAAGGGTGGGCCAGTCAGGTTGCGGTGGACCTCGGAGGCGGATAGAGCTTTCACCTCACTGAAAGGGACCGCACCTGTTTCTGGACCGGACCTGGACCGCACCTGTTTTCCGCACCTGATGTATTCTCTTATTTTCTCATTTACCTGCCACCCTATATACCAATTTGATCTACCTGTAAATCTCAGATTTTTTGTACATTTACTCACACCTTCTCGTTTGACTCATCCATACTCTACTCTTTGTGTAATTCTTGTGTATTTGTATTCATATGTAACTCTGTCTATACTTGCAACCTTTTGCCTTATCTTGGCCAGGTCGCCGTTTTAAATGAGAAATTGTTCTCAACGTGCCCACCTTGTAAAAATATAGTTTAAATAATAAAAAAAAAAATATATATATCCCTGTTCAGTGTCCTGTTGTTTGCCAATTCATACTTGAGTGTTATAGGGACAGACTCATATGTTGGGCACACACCAGCCCCTCCTCCAGTCATCCTGGTATCGGTCACACTATTGGCTGCTTGACTGGCAAGTACTATGGACTACTAACTGGCTAAGGATGTGAGGATTTATGTTTACTCCTCCAGATTTATGTTTACTCCTGCCCCACTCCTCCACTAATCTCACCCCTGTTTACCAGCCCAGGTATCTTGTTTGGCTCTCCACCCGGATCCTGGCAGAAGTTGGACCCGCGGTTTGTGTGGCCCTTTATAATCCTTGGGAGAGTAAATGATGTTTCATACCAATGGCACTTACCTTCTCACATGCGTATTCACCCTTTGTTTCATGTGTCTCTTCTCAGGCCGGTGGTGGCAGGCCCTCTCCATGAGGCAGGTGTTTCCTCCGTTGGAGATCAAGGGTGGTCTGGCTTATTCTGTCCAGGCCATTCTGGATTCGAGACAGCAAAGGGTTGGTCTTCAGAACCTCATGGACTGGGAGGGGTACAGACCTGAGGAGCGGAGCTGGGTTCCGACCGGGGATGTCCTGAGCCCTGGCCTCCTTTGCGCTTTCCACCTTTGCCGGATCAACCGCCCGGTGCCGGATCAGGTGGGGGGTACTGTCAGCAATGGAGATCCTGGAGCCCCCTCTACTGGCGCGCACAGGATCCAATGCTCGGCATCCCCTGTCTTCTGACACCACTGTCTCATTCCCCAGCAATTGCCACCAATCATCACGCAGATGTCTGTGATTTGTAATTAAGAACGCTAGTTAAATTGACACAACGGCAGGAGTACAGGACCCAAAAGCGGACACAGAGACAACTGTAAGCTTAACAGATTTAATGGAATAAGGCAGTTCAGTAGAGGATAAACAGGCAAGGTCGGCAACAAGTGGTCAGAGGTTCAGGTAGTCCAATAAGGGAAAGGCAGGAGCGTAGTCGTAACTCATGCTTAGGTCGGTACCGGGGCCAACAGGCTGGCAGTACAAGGGAGTAGGCAGGCTCGTAGTCCAAAAACAGGCAGAGGTTCGAATACCGGGAAAGGACAAAAGACTGGCAGGATTAACAGGTCAAAATGAAATAACAGCTAGAGCGACAAGTACACGACAAGACGATCAGGCAAATGCCAACAGACTCCAGTGAACTAAATACAAAAGGGACTAACGAGGATAGGGTACACCTGATGAGGGGAGGAGACATACACAGACAGGTGAAACACATTAGGACATTACATAAATGAGGTCTCTGTGTTTGGATATACTTACAGTCATATACGAAAGTTTAGGCACCCCTGACAATTTTCATTTATAAATAATTGGGTGTTTGGATCTGTAATTTCATTTTGATCTATCAAATAAGTGAACAACACAGCAATATATGGGTAGTGAAATGAGGTTAAATGGATTAACAGAAAATGTGCAATATGCATAAAAATAAAAAAACAGGTGCATACATTTGGGCACCCTTGTCATTTTATTGATTTGAATACCTGTAACTAACTAGCGCTGATTAATTGGAACCCACAATTGGTTTAGTGAGCTCGTTACGCCTTGAACTTCATTGAAAGGTGCATCCAATCATGGGAAAAGTTATTTAAGGTGGCCAATTGCAAGTTGTTGTTCTCTTTGACTCTCCTCTGAAGAGTGGCAACATGGGGGCCTCAAAACAACTCTCAAATGACCTGAAAACATATATTTGGACAAGCAAGCTTAATTTTGGAAGAAGTTGCTGTGGACTGATGAAACAAAGAGTTATTTGGTCATAACAAGGGGCGTTATGCATGGTAGCAAATGAACACATCAATCCAAGACAAACAGTTGCTACCCACAATTTTTTTTTTTGGTTCCATAATGCTGTGGGGCTGTGTGGCAAAAAGTTGAAGTTACACCGGGGCTGGATATTTCAACAAGAAAACAACTGAAAACTCTGATCGAAATCTACTCTGGCATTTATGCAGAAGAACAAGTACAATGTTCTGCACTGGCCATCCTAGACCTGAATATA
The DNA here is from genome assembly GCA_016801145.1 of Umbra pygmaea. Lineage (NCBI taxonomy): Eukaryota > Metazoa > Chordata > Actinopteri > Esociformes > Umbridae > Umbra > Umbra pygmaea. The sequence goes on along the minus strand of JACXGM010010751.1, from coordinate 14,979 downwards.
ATTGAAAATCTTTAGGTTGATTTGAAGCAGGCTGAGACTAGGCCTGTATGGTAACCCCTCATAACCTTACCTGCCAGTCTTTTAAAATTAAATGATAATTGTTGCTAAAATATGCCTTACAGCGATTATGTGAGGTCTGAGGGCTCTACGGCCAAGATCCTACCAGATCTGGGAACACCTGAACGCAGCACTATTGTTCGTTCCAAATCACCGGAATTCTGATCAGCTGTGCCTTTCCCATATGTATTTAAGACCCAAACACTGTCTGTACTGGTTGTGAGGTATTTGTAGCTGCTTTACTGAGCATTTTCGACTGCCTGTATTATTAGTATTCCGACCTGCGCCTGCCTTAGTGTTTGCTGAGTGAGCCTATTCCTATTGTACCATTGTCTGTGACCTTATTGGATTTCGAACATTATACCTGCTCCAGTTTTTGGTTACGTCTAGCCCTTGTGTAACTTTGCCTGTTTCTTACCGTTATATGACCCCTGCCTGTACCCGGGTTACTCTATTGCCTCGCCCTTGGGATTAATTAAATCTATGTTTGCCTTTACAAATGGAACAGTCTGTCAGGTGGCTTCGTAGCAGATTATGCCTCTACACCCTTTGGAATGGGACTTAGTTTTTTAAGGTAAACATATATTTAGAATTTTATGCATGCAACATGTTCCTAAAAAGTTGGGACAGGCAATTTAGGGACTAATAGCGATGTGACACGTTGAAATAAGAAGGTGATATGAAAGAGTTGAGGCAATTGTACAATCATAGTATATAGAGAGCCTCAAAAAGTCCTAGTCCTTCAAGAACAAGGATGGGTCGACACTCGCCAATCTACCAACAGATGCATCAGTGAATAGTCCAACACTTTGAGAATAACATTACCCAAAGATAAATCAGTAGGATTTTGGACATTTCACCTTGTACAGTGCACCAAAGTCAAGGAACATGGTCAAATGTTAGTGCGTAAAGGACAAGGACAAACACCACTTATGAATGCGCTTGATCTCCGATCACTCAGACGTCACTTTCTTAAAATCTGTCATGAGTCTGTAATAGATATCCTGACATGAACTCAGGTGTCACGTCCAGCACAGGGTGGGTTGGCATGAGAATTGGAACTATATATTTTATAGTTCATTCCTTGTAATATGTATTCATACTGTCCCTTTAGTTTGACCAGTGGTAGGCTAGGCATTAGGTAGTTCGGTTAGGCTGATACTTGTAGATCTGATTTTTGATTCCGTTCAGCCTTACTGCCTCGGTCTCCCTCCTTCAATATACATAACACTTGTGACATTGAGAATACTTTGGTAAACATTTGTCAGTCAACACCATTCGCTGCTGCTTTCACAGATACAATTTAAGGCTTTACCATGCAAAGCAGAAGCCATACATCAACACTGTCCAGAAGTGCGGTAGTTTTTTTTGGGCTTTGTCTCATCTAGAGGCACAGTGAAATTGTATGTTGTGAACTGACATATCAACATTTCAAATACATTTTCGACAAAACATCTGTCTTGATCTTTGGGCCAAAGAGGAAAAGGACCACAAAAGCTATTATGAGCGTGAGGTCCAAATGCCATGTGCTTTCATGGTACACCATTAATGTATGAATAAATGTCTTCATTTCCAAAATGCTTAATATGTTTTATTAACAGAACTGGTGATCTTACACAGTAGTCAACAGTCGACTTTTTAAAGTGTGTTGCAGTCATCAGATTTAAAAATAGTAATAAATTTACAAAATTTATGAAATTCACTAATTAAAACCTTAAATAATGTTTTAATAATGGTAATTTTAGTATGGGTGAATTGAATTTTCAAATTACTCTTTTTGTTGTTTTATTTTTGCATTTTCCATATTGTCCCAACTTTTTCAGAATTGGTTTTGTATAATAATTATGAATAACATAATAATACCAAATCATACAAAAATTGTACTAAAGAATGTGCAGGTAACCAACTAAATGGAGGTATAAAACAAGATTTACAAGCAAATCATAGCGCTAGAATAATCGTTAATAATATTAAAAAAGTTCAGCACTGGGATGGAAAGAAAAATTACCCTTAAATATTATATCCAGTATTGGGGATATTTGGTATCAAGGAATGTGCAAGATACAAACTAAATGGAGTTATAACGTAACATTTACAAGCCAGTTTTAACAATAGGATAACTGGTCATATTTGGAGTTATGCATTGCAAAGAAATTATCAAAGAATATATAGAATAATGGGGATGCACACAAGATACTTGGTATTATGCTTGGTAAGGAATAAACACTTACATGGAACATTTGCAACAGAATGTAATAATGGGGCAGGACTTTTGGTACCCCAGGGGTACCTGGTAATGTAGAATGTGCAGGGCACCAGGAATTGGCAGTACAAGATAATTTCATAAAATACAGAGTGGCATGAAATAAAAATAGAGCAGCAGTAAATCTCTCACTGCAGGACAGGGTCAATGACAGAGTTCATGATTTGGGTGAATGGAGTGTGATGATTATCAGGCCATCCTCTGGCACAGACGTGTATAGAGGTATTGGATTGCCTTGAGCTTGACCTTATGATATACTGGTTGGAGATGCTTCGCAGTCATTGTCAGTGGCGTTGCACTTCAATCTAGACGCCCTCATCTATGACATCCTGGATTGCTGGGTTCTTCCGCATAGCTCCTGTAGAAATGTTTTTTTCTTACATCTGAATTGTGCATTGTCTTACACAAACTATTAAAATTCCATTTTATAGAATTGTAGCCATAACAATGGAATTACTTTCTCTTTCAACAGACAAGCTTACAAATGTATTTTTAGTTATTTAAAAAATACATATTGATTGGGCTCTATAAATAAATACATGTTGTGCAGTTGTTGTAAGCTTTATTCCATGAAGCTTTGTTGTGTTTCCTGACAAGTACTGTGGACTATGCACAACAGAGCTGCCACTGGAAGACCACTGATCAAACATGCAATATTTGTAGATGTACGGCAGAGGGCTGCAAGTGACATAAACGATGCCCTGTACTTTGTTGAAAGATTAGCTAGTTTTTTTCTAATTATTGTCTATTATCTTAGCTGAAACACCCTGCGTTTTATGATGAGGTATTTTCACTCCTAAACTGCACATGAGCTATTCTTATGTGGCTTCTCCTCAAAGATGCGTATAAACTGCTACAGGTTGATGCCTATATACCTAAAACTTAACAACTTGTAACTCTACTTTCACAAATAGGTTTCCCAATCTCCTCCCATACCATGGGCCAGAGGAGCTTGACCTTCTGGTTGAGGAGTTTCTAAATTTTCAGACCATGCCAATGATACCCTGCGGGACAAACTGAAATGGAAAGCTTCTGGGCTGAAATGGCAACCAGGAAACATAAGGTAAACATTTCTGGTTTGTTTTGTCTTTCCTTTAGGAAGGTGTGGTTTGGCTACATCTGTTGCTTAAAATTGTTGGGTGCATATATGTGTCATGCATGTAGGAAATTATGCATGTTTTATCTGATCAAAAATCAAGGTATGTTTTTCCATTGTGCTTTGGTGAATTTTCCATAGATGGAATTTGAGAGGCTTGCTGCCGTCGCCAAGCTCATCCTGGTGTTGCCCCATGCAAATGCAGATGCTGACAGGGTGTTTTCAGTTGTGGGACTGAACAAAACCAAGAGAAGAAACAGCCTAGCATTGGATGGCACCCTGTCCTCAATAATGACCATAAAATGGCCAATCTGGAGCCCTGCTTCAAATGGGAGCCCCCCTCCGAGGTCATCAAGGCCTCCAAGAAGGCCACAGGCCAGTATAACCATCCTCCCTAACTAATCTTCTGTTGTTTTCAGCTTAACATAAAACAAAAAAGTGCTCTTAAGAATACAATTATTCACAACATGGGTTAGGTTTCAGTTAAAAATTTGCTTAATACCATTCTAATCAAAATATGAATCAACCGACCTACTGTAGGTCAAATTTTAAACACTGGTCTATGAACAAGGCTTTATTGTGGTACATAGGTGTAACGTATAGTTCTGCGTTGTGTTTAGAGAGGGGCTGTAACCTACTATTGCGAGCAGCCCGCACGACAGTTCACCACGTCCTCTGACTGGTCTTGAACCCGCGGCCTTCTGCTCCGCAACACACATTACAGCCCTGCTTGACAACGTACCAACCGAGTGAGCTATACAAAAGGTACTTCTTGTATAGCTCTTCGGCGACATTTCAAGCTAGCTGTGGAGTGAGCTTCACGGTAGGATGTTA
>JACXGM010010751.1:0-10629 GCA_016801145.1 Umbra pygmaea | reverse complement strand
ATTTAGACACACAGAAGTTTTATGGTGGAATGTTAAGCTCAAGTCTAGAAGGCCGTACAAGTCATGATGCCAAACATGAATCAGAGTAATTTCAGGTATTGCACATCTTTAGCAGACCACTCAAAAATCCACTAGAATGCAGGAAATCACATTACTTTATCCAAAATTTCCTGGGGATGGACCTTCAGCTATGTCTGCTTTACAGAATGTAACTAATATTGTCCATCTCCAATAGGCTGCCCCTATCAACGGCTTTGGGCCTCCCCACAAACGACCAGAATACAGGGTACAACATGGGTACAACCTCAAATTAATTACAATTCTCTGAGCCAACAACCTGCGTGCGTGGCATAATTTTGGTCACCACTGACAAAATCTCACTCCAAGGTTTTTTGAAAAGTTGGCAGCTCTGCTTTTAGACACTCAGCCTAAAACCACAAAAGAGCATGCAAAAATGTGAAATTGAAGCACAGTGGCTAGGAAAAACTCCCTAGTAATTTGCTTCGCAGGATGAAACCTAGAGAGGATCCAGATTCAGTGGGGTGGCCATTCTTCCGGCTATGCGGGTGTAAAGTTCAAGAATGCATGTCCAATTAAGGCCAAGTTGTTTAGCAGTACACATCCTGTGAGTAGTCCTGGGGCCTGATCCACCAGATATACAGGAACAAGGACAGCCAGGTGTGCTATGGGCGATGACAGTTGCTTTGGACAAGATCATTTTATTTCAGGTAGTTCTGCGTTGTGTTCCAAGGACTCCAGTCATCCTAGGTCATCGTTCTAGGATTCAACAGGACTGTAACAATGTCCCTTGGGTTTGTTGCTTTTATTGTAAAAATCTTGTGTCTATACACAAGTATCTATTTCTGTTTCTTAAATAAACATCATTGAAGTTTGGAAAGCGCATCTGTCTCTGTTGCTACGTCACCTGAATAGGACACCAGAGATTAGATGGGGCATTCCATAAATCAACAGTACCTTAGCGTAGAAAACAGAAAACATCAAATACCTTGTCTTTAAATAAGTCAATTGGGGTTGTATTTATTTATATTACTGTGATCTGACACATTGTTTAGTGACAGTAACTATCTTTTCAAGAGTGTAAATAAAACACCAAAAGTGAATTTGTATGACTTGCTCAAACCTTATTCTTGATAAATTGCATTCTAAAAATATAGAAATATAAAAATGATAAATACAATGAGCGGCAGGGGAATGCGGTGGCCAAGGGAAGGGTGGTTGGCCTGCATGATAGATAGTGAAAGAAAGCTGTAGGAACTCACTGCCACTTTGATAAAGCATCTGCCACCGGCCAAAAGCCGCAAACCATGTTTGTGATAAGGATATCCCGTCACTTTCAATGCCTCTGCAAGACCGCTGGTCATTGCTCATATCTACAGTAACTGGGTAGTACAGGTTTGGACCCACTTTGCCATCAGAACTACCTTAATTCTTTGTGGCATAAATTCAACATGGTGCTGGAAACATTCCTCAGAGATTTTGTTCCCTATTGACTTTATTGCATGATGCAGTTGCTGCAGATTTGTTGGCTGCACATCCATGTTGCAAATCTCCCGTTCCAGCACATCCCAAAGGTGCTCGATTGGATTGAGATCTGATGACTTTAGGCCATTTGAGTACAATGACTAATTGACATGTTCAAGAAACCAGTTTGAGTTGATGTGAGCTTTGTGACATGGCCCGTCATCCTGCTAGAAGGTACCATTAGAAGATGGGTACATGGTGGTCATGAAGGGATAGACATGATCAGATGCTCTACTCTACACCTTGGTTGTAACAAGTGGTCATTTGAGTTACTGTTGCCTTTCTATCAGCTCAAATCAGTCTGGCCATTCTCCTCTGGCCTATGCCGTCAACAATGCATTTTCACCCAGAGAACTGCCGCTCACAGGATATTTTCTCTTTTTTGGGCTGTTCTCTATAAGCTGTGGAGATGGTTGTCCGTGAAGATCCCAGTAGATCTGCACTTTCTGAAATACTTAAACAAGCCCACGTTCAAAGTCACTTGAATCACCTTTTTTCCCCATTTTGACCATGTCTACATGCATTAATACATTGACTTGCTGCCACATGATTGGCAGATTAGATATTTGCATTATCAAGCATTTGAACAGATGTACCTAATCAAGTGGCCGGTGAGTGTTTATAGTAATATAAAGTTAAGGCCTGTACATTTACATGGTTTATAATGCATTACAAGAGTAAAGGTCAATAGTTAAATAAATGTTTACACAGTCGATAATTATCTAGCTAGCTAAAAAGAACATTAAAACTCTAACAAGCTGGAGTGTGTCAGCAGTTTTTGCAAGAGGAAGGCATTGATGCTATGGACCACCTGTTCCCCAGACCTGAATCAGATTGAGCACATCTGGGACATCATGTCTTGCTCCATCCACCAACGCCACATTGCACCAAAGACTGTCCAGGAGATGGCGGATGCCATCTGCCACCTTATCAGGAGCATGCCCAGGCGTGGTAGGGAGGTCATACGGGCACGTGGAGGCCACACACACTACTGAGCCTCATTTTGACTTGTTTTAAGGACATTACATCAAAGTTGGATCAGCCTGTAGTGTGGTAGACCTCCATGGGTTGATAAATTTGACTTCCATTGATAATGTTTGTGTGATTTTGTTGTCAGCACATTCAACTATGTAAAGATGAAAGTATTTCATACGATTAGTTCATTCAGATCTAGGATGTGTTATCTTAGTGTTCCCTTTATTTTTTTGAGCAGGTTATATAGTTCCAATGTCAGCAAATTTCCCATCAGTGTTTCTTTAATGACTATTTAAGCATTTCATCTCATTTAAAACATGTCTACTTTCGTTGTGTTTTCATTGGCAAAACAATTTGTGTCCTTTTTTATATTCTTTCAGTTCTAAAAGCATTAAATAATACCTCATGTCACCAGCAAAACAATCAATTAGGGGCAAAAATATTAGAATTGGCCTGCCCTGTGTAAAAGCTGCTGTGTATGCATTCATCTTTGTCACCACATAGTAGTACCCTGTACAAAACTCTTATAAATCACTGTCTCTCAGAGCAGGCCACTCTCTCATTTAGGGAGAGAATGGTCGAGCTAGCGGGAGAGCTACGTCATTCTCCAACCCTGTTTCTGGAGATCTTTTAAAGATCACTTCAGTTGTAGTATTCCTCTATTATTTTGTTAGGCTACATAGGCAAATTTTGTATTATTTTGTTAACATGTTTCATAACATTTGGTTAATTTATATTTTTTATGAGAGTCATTGAATTGAGGGGTAAGTACCCGAATCTGATATGTCAAGCATTGTGAATTGAATTTAAATGCAGGTCCAAAACTGAAGCCAAACCATTACTATAACCCATCCCATTCAACTCCACAGCATGGCTGGTTTTGATCCAGTGAAAGAACAAGGAGGTTGATGGTCACTTTAAGGTTTCTCACTTGTTCTACACTATTATACAAACAAGTCAGCAAAGAGCTAATTACTTAACATTCACAGTTAAGGTTAGGTATGAGGATACTAACGGTTAAGGTTAGATATGAGGATACTAACGGTTAAGGTTAGATTTGAGGATACTAACGGTTAAGGTTAGAATTAAGGTTAACTAAGGGTTAACATTACAAAAACCGAAAATCGCGTGTCTGCATGATGCACACACAAAGTGCCGGTCTGGAGTTGTACTCGCGAACACTGGCATGGAAGTCGCGGATTTATACGCCCGTCCACCAATAAAAGTAGAAGTTGTATAGGAAAGATATTGTGTGGAGTGCTTTGGTGTAAAAAGTGCTAAGTGCTAAGATTCAGCCCTCCTCCAGACTCGGTCTGGCCACAAGATGTTGTCTACATCACACGCTATATTCTCTGTTGGTATACAGCGAGGAAAGAATCTCCTAGAGTGGCATATTGCGTATCCAACCTTGGACAGATATGTCCCCACATGCCTCCTCCATTGCCTGAAGAAGTAAAATGCGGTCATGGGCCCGATGATCATACACAAAAAAGTCAATGCCTTTCCACTCTGTACAATATTTGAAAATAGTGTGTGCAGTATAGTACAGATATTTGAGAGGTTGTTGTAATACAGTACTGTTGCCATCCACTCCTACAATGCAGTGCATTAAACGTGTGGCTTAGAGCTTCAAGTGTTTATGTAATACAGTACTACACTCACCTAAAGGATTAATAGGAACACCATACTAATATTGTGTTTGACCCCCTTTCGCCTTCAGAACTGCCTTAATTCTATGTGGCATCGATTCAACAAGGTGCTGAAAGCATTCTTTAGAAATGTATGCCCATATTGATAGGATAGCATCTTGCAGTTGATGGAGATTTGTGGGATGCACATCCAGGGCAAGAAGCTCCCGTTCCACCACATCCCAAAGATGCTCTATTGGGTTGCGATCTGGTGACTGTGGGGGCCATTTTAGTACATTGAACTCATTGTCATGTTCAAGAAACCAATTTAAAATGATTCAAGCTTTGTGACATGGTGCATTATCCTGCTGGAAGTAGCTGTCAGAGGATGGGTACATGGTGGCCATAAAGGAATGGACATGGTCAGAAACAATGCTCAGGTAGGCCGTGGCATTTAAACGATGCCCAATTGGCACTGAGAGGCCTAAAGTGTGCCAAGAAAACCTACCCCAAACCATTACACCACCACCACCAGCCTGCACAGTGGTAACAAGGCATGATGGATCCATGTTCTCATTCTGTTTACGCCAAATTCTGACCATCTGAATGTCTCAACAGAAATCGAGACTCATCAGGCCAAGCAACATTTTTCCATACATCAACTGTCCAATTTTGGTGAGTTCTTGCAAATTGTAGCCTCTTTTTCCTATTTGTAGTGGAGATGAGTGGTACCCGGTGGGGTCTTCTGCTGTTGTAGCCCTTCCGCCTCAAGGTTGTGCGTGTTGTGGCTTCACAAACGCTTTGCTGCATACCTCGGTTTTAACAAGTGATTATTTCAGTCAAAGTTGCCCTTCTATCAGCTTGAAGCAGTCGGCCAATTCTCCTCTGACCTCTAGCATCAACAAGGCATTTTCGCCCACAGGACTGCCGCATACTGGATGTTTTTCCCTTTTCACACCATTCTTTGTAAACCCTAGAAATGGTTGTGCGTGAAAATCCCAGTAACTGAGGAGATTGTGAAATACTCAGACCGGCCCGTCTGGCACCAACAACCATGCCACACTTAAAATTGCTTAAATCACCTTTCTTTCCCATTCTGACATTCAGTTTGGAGTTCAGGAGATTTTCTTGACCAGGACCACACCCCTAAATGCATTGAAGCAACTGCCATGTGATTGACTGAGTAGGTAATTGCATTAAGGAGAAATTGAATGGGTGTTCCTAATAATCCTTTTTAGGTGAGTGTATACAGTAATTCTGAAGTTTCCATTAGATAGTTTCATACCTGATCTTATTTCTAAAGGTTCAATTTATGGATGCCAATGTAAACCAACTCAAGTTGGGCTGGACTCTCAGTCCAGCCACCCTCATGGTTAACCAGTGGTTTATAACATGATCAATCAAAGAATCTTCTAGAGCGGCATATCCAACCTTGGACAGAAGCAGTCTATGTCCCTACATGCCTCCACATGCCTACACTATTGTCCTTCCACTTCTTCTTCGCCCTAGTCCTTTACCTCCTTTTCCTTGTCCTTGTTCTCATCCCCTCACTCTCCCTGCAAGGTCTGCATCCAGTGTTCTAAACAGGTAATCTGACCTTTGCAGTCTATTTATTAGCCTATACCAAAACAGTGATTGGTTAATTATCAGTTCAGCAATTAGTGTGTACACGTGACGAGTGTGTGTGAGACACTGGTGAATGAGAGTAGCATTTTGATTGGTTGTGTTTGGCAAAGGCTTTCAAGTTACTTGCAATCTATTGTGAAACCACCCTTTACATGAACTACTACAACATGTTTACTACCGTGCACACAGCTTCACTTAAAATGTGATTGCATGTTTACCAATGTTGTAAGCTAATTGATATAGTATGTATATCTTCACTGAACTACTTTGATACATACTTTGATAGGTTGAAAAGTGATTGTGCAAAAGTCATTCAACTCAAGGAGTTGCTAGAGAGCTACATGGCAGAATAGATAATCTGATTTATCTAACCCAAATCCCAGACAGCCAGGGTAAGTCTGAGATCCTATGGTCAGTCTTGAACCCATGATCATTTTAACATAGACTGAATGCAGCGATTTACGCCACACGGACCCACCATGTGTGCCATTTTAGTTTTTTCCAACTGCTTACACAAAATCTTTTCATGTCACACGATTTTTGAAACCTCTCACTCAAAGTGCAAAAATATACAAAATCTCCAAAACCATAAGCTATTTCTCAGCCTTTGACTCAGTTGTCAATTGCATAAAACACTTTTTTCAAAACACTACACACAATTCTCTACGTAAAACACATAAATTTAACAGGAAGTGACTTGCTTTCCTCTTCCAAACACAACCAATCAAAATGCTACACTCATTCAACATTGTCTCACACACACTTCTCACATATGTACACATTTAGCTGAACTGATCATTAACCAATCACTGTTTTGGTATAGGCTCATAAATAGACTGCAAAGGTCAGATTACCTGTTTAGAACAATAGATGCAGACATTGCAGGGAGAGCGAGGGGATGAGAACGAGGACAAGGAAAAGGAGGTAGAGGTCGAGGGCGAAGAAGAGGTGGAAGGACAATAGTGTAGGCATGAGGAGGCATGTAGGGATATAGAGACTGCTTCTGTCTAAGGTTGGATATGCCGCTCTAGGAGATTCTTTCCTCGCTGTTTAGCAATAGAGAATATTGCGTGTTATGTAGACTAAGTGTAAGTGTTGTGGCCAGACCAGCCTGGAGGAGGGATGTACCTTAGCACTGGTGTTTATACATATGTTTATGGTTTCTGTACAAATTCACAAATGGCATATAGTTTTGTCTTTGTATTCTGTACTATGGTAATTAGAGTAATGTTTTGGAAAAATAAATATTCTGTTTTACCATCTCATTGGTTTTTACTGTTTCAACCCCTCAACAGATTTACTTTCACTATAACATTGTATGGAACTTTACAGTTAAAATTAGGTATGCCAGAAGAGCTTTAGATTTAGAACAACAGTGTTTAGATGGTATATTCACAAATGTACTATTGTGAAGGAAGTATTTGCCATTTTATGCAAATGCTTCATTCTGACATGTGTTTATGGCATTTTGAATGCAGTGTTACATTTTGATGGAGATCTGAGGCATTTTGCACTTTGTGTGTGCAGTTTTGGGAGTTGTGTGTAGAGTTTTGAAAAATTAAGAAATCGTTTGAAAATGTGTGTGAGCACTTGGCAAAAACTGTAAACTGGTCGAAATTAAAGTTCTCATTACTGGCTAAAGTATAGCTATCTAGCTAGGCAGCTGATATTTACAATATCCAAGGTCTTCTTTCGCGACCAATTCCAATTCTATGATAAAATAGGGAATAGCATGAAATTGATGTCTGAAGAGATTGGCTTTTTCTATAGAATGCGAGTGGAATGGATTTAAAATCTGGATTTGCCAGGCTTTAGATTACAATGCCTGGAAGTTTTTCTTAATTGTTGATGGATTATTTATTCTGGGACTCAGGGGAGCAGTCAAGTTTTGAACATTGGGAGGGATGGCATCTGGAGGGGGTCTGGGCTTTTGACCCTAAGACATTTGCATTTTGAAATATTAAGGGGAATGTATCCCCCCCAGATACCCCTCAACTACGCCTATGCTGGGAATGAATGTCCACTCACACAGAGTCAGTACCGAGTACAAATGTGCGCAACACAGACAGCTTTTTTGTCTACAAAATAAACCAGAATGCTGTTTGAATGCTGTTGTTCCAGACCTTTCCGGCACAACTCAATAACTGCACTCAAGTCTGGCCTTGACTATAGGTGTGGGCATGCAGTGCTGATTTCCGGCAGAATAGATCATAGACACATGATGACAGTACAAGGCCTTCAGATTGCAGGCCTAAATAAGTCAAAAGAAGAGGCTAGCAAGCTACATGGATTTCCTTGCTGTTTGGAGCATAATGTGCTATTTATGTGTGTCAATGCACAAAACAGCCCTTGTCATTTTTAGTCATATATGGGTGTAAAACAATAAGAAAGAGAAATTGTGTTTGTGAGATCTTGGTATTGTGAAAACACAAGTGAACCTTGGCTGAAAAATGAAGAACTCTACAATAATGATAGTAATTTATTGACAAGGATGGAAGGTTGGAATGCATGACAGCCTTCAATGTTCTATTGTCAACAAATATTCCTTCATTCACCACATGGAGGCGAAGGTGTGTTGTTGACTATGAGTATTCCTCAATTTCACTACCCTCTCCTGTTCCTCCTTCCACCACATGGTGGCACCGTTGTATTGTTGATGATAGGCTCTACTGGTGCTCATCTTTTTCTCTCCCTTCTTCTTTCTCCTTTGTCCCCTGTTCTCTGTCCCCTGCTCCCCTCTTCTTCTTACTCCTGTGACCTCTTTCCTGCTCAACATGACCACTCCCAGTATGTCATCCTTTCCTACTGCACTGCTCTTACTTTCCCTTCCCACCTACTCTCCTCTTTTATATCCTGTTATCTTTTTCTCTTTTCCTCTCCATTTCTCACTCCTACAGCACTTGTTCTAGGATGTATTGCAGAATCAACTGTTCGGATGCTTTCAGATGTGTGTGTATGTGTGTGTGCATGCTTGTAGCTGTACTAAGGTGTGTAGCTGCATGTAGGAGGTTGTACAAAATTGTGTGTTTTTGTTTGTGCACGACATAGGGAGAATGAGAGAGAGGTATTGTGTAAATTGAATGTATTTCTGTATGTCTCCTAACACAATACCATCAGTACAGGGATGCTGGATTATATCCTGCCTTTGTTTGCTGCATGCACTTGGGTGTAATTATTCTGCAGTAAACATAATGACACAGAAAGAACTTCCTTGTTTCCCCCCTAACGCTCATCTGAATCTTTTAGTGTGTATATCGTATGTATGTGTGATTTTGAGCATGCGCCATGTTTGTGTGTTTGTGTTTAAATGCATGTGTATAGTTTCAAAAAAATACTTTTTATATGTTAATGACAGAACAGTAGGAATCATAAACTACGGACACAGGCATGTTGGGGGAGACGAGAATTATAGCAATTATAGCAAATTATAGCAAATGTGCAGACAAATATATACACTGATTAGCCAATGCATAACATTGTGTACTGTAGGTCCCCCTTTTGCCACCAAAACAGCAGCCCCATATGCAACAAACTGCGATGCACTGTGTGATCTGACATCTTTCTATCAGAACCAGCGTTAACTTTTTCAGGGATTTGATCTGCAGTAGCTTGTCTGTTGGATCCGACCACACAGGCCAGCCTTCGCTCCCCTCATGCATCAATTAGCCTTGGCCGTCCATTATGCTGTTGCCGGTTTACCACTTTTCCTTCCTTGGACCACATTTGATAGGTACTGACCACAGCAGACCAGGAACACCCCACAAGAGCTGCACTTTTGGAGATTCTCTGACCCAGTGGTCTAGCATCACAATTTTTTCCTGCTTCTAACACATCAACTTTAAGGACAGAATGAAGAAGCAGAAAAAAGGGCAAGTGTAAGGAAAAAGTTAATGTTGGTTCTGAAAGGAAAGTGTCATAAAACGATGCATCACAGTTTGTTGTGTATGGGGCTGCTGTTAGAGTGACAAAAGGTGGACCTACGCAATATTAAGCAGGTGGTCATGGTCGGTGTATACTACAATTTGTAAATAGAAACACAATGCACAAATAAATGTTACATCCACAAACAAATATCTTGATCTGATGATCTGCAAATATGAAACACGATTCACAAAAAATATTTGTACATTTATCATTTGTGGATTATGTGATATTTTGTAATGGTCCCTATTTATTTTAAAAATGTAGTTAAAATACTGCTAATACTGTGCAAATGAACAAATGAACAAACTCAAACTAATACCATATGATCTAAAATACCATATGATCTGTAAATAGGAAAACGTCCACAAATATAATTGACAATCTGCAAACAAACACATTTAAAATTCACAAACTTATACTTTATCATTTGTAAATACAAAACATGATTAAAAAATAAAATGTACAATCTCCAATCAAACTACACTGGTCAAAAACATTAAGGGAACACACAATCATCACAGTATAACACCAAGTCAATTAAACTTCCGGGACATCAATCTGTCCAGTTATAAATCAATCACCTGAGTTGGTGCAAATGAAAGTGACAACAGGTGCACTGGAGAGGCAACAGCAAGCTCCCAAAAAGGGAATGGTTTTGCAAGTGTTGGCCACAGACAATTGAGCTTTTCTTATCCTAGAACAACTGATTGTACTTCAGTTTTGCATTTGGCTAGTGTCAATGGCCCTCATTTATCAAACGTGCGTAGAAACCAGTGTAGATCTGAGCGCAGAAATCATCTTACGACGAGACTCACGTGTGATTTACAAAAAATTTGTATCACTCCAATTCCAGCGTACGAATGAACGGGTGTTGATAAATCAGACGGTTGAAATTCCATCGTAATTTAAATATCACGCCCATATTTATGCAAGG
>JACXGM010010750.1:14275-25955 GCA_016801145.1 Umbra pygmaea | reverse complement strand
GTCATAGAGGATGTCGTGAACACAAAGCTATGTCTGGCCGGAGGTCATGGAGAACATGTCACAGTGAACACCTCATGCACGCTGATTAATAAAGTGCATCAAGAAAGTATTCACAGCGCTTCACTTTTTCCTCATTTTATGTTACGTCCTTATTCTGAAATCGGTTAAATTACTTATTTCCCTATGAATTCATAGTGATAATGTGAAAGAAGTGTTTTTGAAATCTTAGCAGATTTATTAAAAATTAAAAATTAAAAAAATGTACATAAGTATTCACAGCCTTTGGATTGACACTCAAAATTGATCTCCGGTACATCCTGTTTCCACTGATCATCCTTGAGATGTTTCCAAAAGCTGATTGGAGTCCACCTGTGGTAAAGTCAGTTGAATGGACATTAATCAATGTTTCATCCATTGCAGTCATTATATTTAATCCTTTCCTAATATGTGAATTCCGAGTAGATATCAGTTTAAGACACAAACACAAATAGATAGACATTAAAAATTCCTATATTTAATTATTTATAGATGTGTTCTGGGATTTTTTAACACTGGTTGTTAAAGTGGTTCTGTTTAACCAAAACGCATACAGCCAAAAGAGCACGTAAGCCAGGGATATTCATCGCTTTCCCTATGAGCATGTTGGTTTTTTGTTCTGCCTTATCATGAGTTGCATCCACCTGGTGTACTAGTAATAAATAAGTGCCAGATTAGATGGTTGCAATGATAAAATGGGGTGGAACTGGCATCAAGGGCCAGAGTTGAATAGGGTGTTGTAGGACGTGCTGATTTGTGCTCGTCACTCCCTCAAACGTGCAATGTCACCCCCACATCCCCAGGTTACGGCACACAGCGGGATTATGAGAAAGACCATTGAAACGGTTTTGTCATTTAATTTTAGCCAATAATTACCAGGGGATGTCTGGCCATATTTGATTTGGCTACAGAAGTACAGCTCCTCCAGACCTTCTGCAAATTTGGGCAGAAGGGTCTGATAACAAAATTAAGAACTTTGTGGCCAAATAAGGTATAATAATAACAGGACTAAATCTAACAATGTGGCAATTTTTTATTTAAAATTTCAAAGCAACCTAATTTCAAATGATTGCATGGTTCCATTTGCTATTCATATATGCTGAATATTAGATGAAGTTAATAGTAACTTTCTACCTGTTTTTATTTGCCCGACTCTCTTCCCTATATAGGTCCCTTTTTTTGGGCCTCTGTTTAACGGCGCCATCATCACAGGTACGCTGCTACCCAGCCTCGTGCGTGCCACCTGCATCAATGCCAGCCGAGCGGTCAAGTCCCGTCTGACACTCTACCAGAGCTTGTATCCTTTCAGTTTATCTTACTCCCTCGTCTCCCATCCAAAGCCCTACTCTACCTGAGCTTGAGCAGGTATGGTGTTAAAATCCTACCAGGATCTAAAATGTTTTATTTTTATCTACGCTTTGTCAATTGTATTGGCGCTACTCCCGATATAACGGTTCTCATTTGAAAGGACGTCACTTCCAGTTCGCCTGTGTAAATGCTTGGGAACGTGCGTAACATTTTGTCTGGTCCGCATTGGCTGAGCTCTGACGCTGATTTGAATGCACTGGTTGATTAGCTAGTCGTCCTGGGGGTGTCATGCTGCCTCCGGTAACATGAAGGTTCATGTGGCTGTCTGCAGGTAACCACTCAGTCGTGTGTCTTTCCCGGGGCCAGCTGACAGCAGCGGAGGCATGAGTGTCACTTACCCTAACCTCCCCCATTGCTGGAACAGCCTGCCTGTTGTTAGCGGCTCCAGCTGTACATGTCAGTGGATTTTAAATGAGCGTAATCAGTGATGGAGATTAATTTGCATGTGAATAAGGGGATAAATTGAGAGAGGAGAGGGACAGTGTTTTTGGGATCGGGCCCTTGGGGGAGAAATCAGATCCCCCACAAAGCCTTGAGGCTCTACTCATCCACAGATGGAGGAACTGTACGCACTGGCCTTGCCAGGACCAACCGTGTTAGAATGGCACAGGATGTCTTAATACTGCAGATTGAAGGTTGGATCTACAGGGTGGATGGGTTAAGGGTCATGAATTATTGGTGACAGGTGCCTTGTATGGCATGACTACACAATGTTTTTGTACTTATGAGTGATTAGAAAAAAGCAGTCCAATTTTCAGCTGCCTTTGTGGACCTTGTGCTATTTGTTCTCAGCAACTCCACTGACTTAATCCTCTGACTAGAGATTTAGGTAAGCCTTCTGACAAAACAACAGTTGTCTTTCTCCCTTTCCACTTCCAGCTCGACCATGTTAAACCTGGTACACTTTTAACTGCAACATTGATTGGGATGTATCTTTTGGCTTTACTTTGATTGGACAGATTATTCTGATTGTAGTCGACAGTGAGTGGTCATCAAGGTAAGGGGGCGGGTTCTAGTCCCTCCCTTCTGCCAACTAGGGCATTGCTTAAAATAACTTTACACCCATGTGATCAGATGTATCGGATGAGCCAGTCAAGGCTCTGGGTAGTAAATGATAAGGACATTGTGGTTATTTAAAGTCTTGGAATTTAGCAATTAAAATAATTTTTTGAAACTCATGTTTTTGCCTGCATATGTGTAATATGCTAGCCTGGAAATCCAAACCCAAATCCGTAAGATTAAGGGTCTGGTACTGAGTAATGAAAATGGACCACCTCGAGGGGCGGCACCAAGCATGCATTTGAAAATCTCACTGGACGCATTTGGATAACACTACGCAAACTATCACCGTATCCGCTCGACAAAACAGCAAAATGTCCTTCTTGCAAAGGAACGATTCGAGCGCCGTCTTCTGTTCCTCTTTTAGATAAAAAGCCAAGTCTAACTCGTTTATTGTAGCGGCCAAAACCGTTTCAAATAACCGGTGTTCATCCGTTACCATCTTGCAATGTTTCGCTGTCGTCATCTGTTTAGCTCACCTCTGGCCTGCCTATATCAATTGCGATTGAAGCTAATTACAATGCTATCAGGCCAGCACTAGGTAAAAATACTGTTGTGCGGAGGCACGCGTATGCACTTGGTTCGAAGTGCATAGATATGAAAGAGTTACGTTTGCACCGGAGGCAACCATATATTTAATAGACTGTTGTCTGTGCAATATAATCACAATGTAGCTAGCATTTATGTGGTGAGCTAATGTCAACAGGTCTTCCATCCACCAGCTCATCCTCGAAGACACCAGGATATTTTCATTCAAGCTGCTCAAGCATAGTGGAAGTGTTGTTGTAGAAAGCCAATTCACATTTACACAG
This sequence comes from Umbra pygmaea, assembly GCA_016801145.1. NCBI lineage: Eukaryota > Metazoa > Chordata > Actinopteri > Esociformes > Umbridae > Umbra > Umbra pygmaea. The sequence goes on along the minus strand of JACXGM010010750.1, from coordinate 22,680 downwards.
TCCACATTTTCTATGGCTGTCATTGCTTTTTCTTAAAAATACTCCCACATTTAACTAGCCAGTTCACTTACGTACAGGTGGCTGACAGCCAATGACCCATTACTGTCACCTATTGGTAGGGATTTAGATCGCTGTTCTCAAACAGATGGCATAGCGGAAACGGATATTTGATATTAGGCATATTGGTTAAACATTATGTAAATAACCATTCGCAAGGCTGGCTGGCTGGGCGGGAAACATTGTCAGTGATAAGCATCCAGCCAGAATGAGATCCCCCATTCTGCACTTTTGGAGGTTGTAGCAGACACATGAATGGTCCTAGCCCAATAATTGCTGACGATGCCACTGGGACATGTTTCTGCTTGGCTGCACGAGTCAGTGACGGGAAAGGGGTTTGTGATTAAACAGAGGCATTGAAATTGAGACTATTTGGTTGTTTTTATCAGGTACGAAACAGACACAAACTACATTCTCAAACTGAAAGAGGGCTCAGGATTTGATGATCAGAAAGAATAGCTCTTTCAGGCACATAAAGTTCAGGGTATATTTTCTGAAGAATTTTTGAAACGATACAATTTAGAATGCTATGAGGGTTATTACCCCAAACAATGAGCAGGAATACCTCAACTAAATGATTAATGTAGACTTGACTCACAGGCACGGCCAGTCCTTCCCTGCTTCCGTCACACGGTACTGAATGCAACCAATCCAACACTCTCGCTACCCGCTCTTCTACTCTCCGCATCCGTCTCGTCTTCTGCAAACTGGGTAGTAAAAAAAGGGAAGTCGGAACAATGACCTTGGCTCTTCTCAGAGCCGACTGTGTTTGTGGCAGAAATGAAATCCCTGTCCAGCGTTTCCCACTCAATGCCCCGGTGCCCCCAATCTGCTGTCTCTAGCCAATCCGCTCTCCACGGTAATTAGTTTAATATTTCTTCAAAGAGAAGCCACATGACCTCTGTGCGTGCACATAAAGGCAGGGCTGGCGCTGCGCTCCTCCACGGCGTGCCCCCCCCACCACCACCACAGAACTGGAGAGGTCTCCTGCAGCCGGGCACTCTGCTGTGCCATCACTCTGGCTAATTGGATTTGATATTGAAAAATGACCACCAGCCACATCGCCAAAGAACACATACACGGCAATCCTTTTCTCCAGTAAAGTCTGATGTTTCCCATTCTCTCTGAGCCATGACTGTGTGTGTGTGTGTGTGTGTGTGTGTGTGTGTGTGTGTGTGTGTGTGTGTGTGTGTGTGTGTGTGTGTGTGTGTGTGTGTGTGTGTGTGTGTGTGTGCGCGTGTGTGTGCGCGTGTGTGTGCGCGCGTGTGTGCGCGCGTGTGTGCGCGCGTGTGTGCGCGCGTGCGTGTTGGTCAGTCATTTCAAGTGGGTGTGTGTCATTACCCTCCAGCTCTCTGTAGCATTCTGTTCTATTTAATGACAACACAGTAATGTTATTTCAGTGCCCTCAGCACCATTAGATCTGAAAGAGACAAGTCATGCCCCCACAAACATTATATTACGAAAGCCTTGAGAAATCACACAATGTATAATCCATTATTGATATTGTACTGTTGATGGAGGCAGCCCCTTGGCACTGTGAATTATAAAAGTAACCCTGTTTCAACTTTGTTTTGGTCACATACACATTAGAGCAGATGATGTTGTGTGGACTGTAGGTTTAAGTAAAATGCACTGTGCGGAAAGAGAATGAGGTTTGAATATGTAAATGAGCTGCAGTGTTAATGTGCTACAGGGCACTAGAATTCAGATTAGGGTGAACCGTACTGTTCCATGTCTGTAAAGGTTCACTGTGGGTATGAGGAAGGAGAACAAACTGAGGGCAAAATTCCCACACTACTTCTAAGATGGAAACACAAAAAAGGCCAACTGGACTTTGCCAAAATGAATGTGGACAAACTACAGTCCTTCTGGGAGAACATCTTTTAGTAACACAAAACAAAAGTAAAGCTTTTTAGTAAATTATAATCCTGTGTGTATAGGGAAAATATATATGATTACAAGGAAAACAATGCCATCCCTACCATGAAACACAGAGGAGGCTCAGTGAAGTTGCGGGGTTGCTTTGCAGCCTCTGGAACTGGGTGCCATGAATCTGTGCAAGGCACAATGAAATCTGTTGTGGCATTTTAGAGCAAAACATACAGCCCAGTGTAAGAAATCTGTGCCTCAGGTCCTGGGTCCTCCAGCAGGGTAATGTCCTGAAACGTACCTCAAAAAACACCTTCTTGTGGATGAGAAGAAAACATTGGACCATTCCAAAGTGGTCTTCTACTGTATGAGTTTTGATCGAAATCCCATCTCACATGTGTGAAAATGGCTGAAACTCACATTTGGGAAAAGCCACCCATTGATCCTGTGAGAACCGTAGTGATTTGTGGGCAGAAATAACATTCAGAGCTACAGACATGCCTGGTTGAAGTTATTGTCTCCAAAGGCTATGCATCAAAATATAAGGTTAATAGTCCCATTATTTTGTCCCATTTGTCTTACTATGTAAGCAATATGTCACATCATAAATTGAAAGCAAAGTTTCTTGTCTAATTAATGTGAAATAAAGAATGGTGGAAACCAATACTTTTGAACATTTCTCACAGACATTCTTGAAAAGTGGAAAGGTACCATACCTTCGGGTATTCATCAAGTATTAGTAAGTGTTGGATAAATGAACGTCCCTGCCCACCATACCCCAGGGAGAGGGCCGTGGCAGAGCTTTTTCTGACTGGACCTATGCCACAAGGGAGCCTTTTTCCTGACTGGATTATTTTAACAGTCAGTAAGTGTTTCTCTCAAAATCAAACCTGGTAGTTTGATGTGTGGTCACTCCCAGTTAATACAGTTGCTAGCTGTTGAGGTGTGTGGTTTTGTCTTTGGGTAGCAGTAGCCTCTAATAATTCAGACTATATAGAGATGACCTTCATTCTAAAACACCCTGCTTGCTGGACAGAATCAATACTTGTGAACTACAGATTCCTCTCCAGGCAGCGGTCAGTAGCTATCATCTGTTCGTTCACATGGCCAGTCATGCAGGCTGGGCTTCTACGTGGCATTATGTGGCACATCCAGGGTAGTAGGGAATGAAACAGAGCTCAGCACTGTCTAGGGACCTACCCAAAAGCTCAGCCTTGTAAACTACAGTACATATCTACTGGCTGTGTAGCTCAGCCTCGTAAACTACTGTACATACCTACTGGCTCTGTAGCGCATTTCCGTAAACTACAGTACATATCTACCGGCTCTGTAGCTCAACCTCGTATACTACAGTATTTCAATTTGTACTTTATTTTCCTTAAAGGCAATTCTTTATGTAGACAGCAGTATACATACAAACAAACAAATAAACAGGTAAATAGAACAGGCAACACAACACACATTTATGACAAGTCATTTAAAAATCTAATTGCTGTTGGTATAAAATAATTCTTATATCTATTTAATTTACACAAGGGGAGTTTAAGTCTCCGCCCCGAAGGAAGCAGTTGAAATTCGTTATGCAATGGGTGAGTGATATTAGAAAGCACTAACTGGCCCTTCCTAATCACCCTCTGCTCGTAGATTTGTGTAATACTCCTTAGGTCAATCCCCACAATCTTACTACATGTTGTAACTATACTAGCCAACGTCCTTCTATTCTTGACATCAAGATTACCATACCAACCAATGATACCAAAACTTAAAACAGATTCAATAAAACAAGTATAAAACATTTTCATAAAGAAGCATCCATATTAAAAGTTCAAAGTTTCCTTAAAAAGAACATACGCTGAAGAGCTTTCCCTCTAATAATGTCAGTGTTTGCCTCAAACTTCAATTTGTCATCGAATACGGTCCCTAGGTATTTGTACTGCTTAAGTACATGTCTACTGGCTCTGTAGCTCAGCCTCGTAAACTACTGTACATACCTACTGGCTCTGTAGTGCATTTCTGTAAACTACAGTACATTTCTACTGGCTTTATAGCTCAGCCTCGTAAACTACAGTACATATCTACCGGCTCTGTAGCTCAGCCTCGTATACTACAGTACATGTCTACTGGCTCTGTAGCTCAGCCTCGTAAACGACTGTACATACCTACTGGCTCTGTAGCGCAGCTTCGTAAACTACAGTACATTTCTACTGGCTCTGTAGCTCAGCCTCGTAAACTACAGTACGTATGTACTGGCTCTGTAGCTCAGCCTCGTATACAACAGTACATGTCTACTGGCTCTGTAGCTCAGCCTCGTAAACTACAGAACATATCTACTGGCTCTTTAGCTCAGTCTCGTATACTACAGTACATATCTACATGCTCTGTAGCTCAGCCTTATACTGGCCAACTGGTTTGTGTCATAGATTAGCCAAGTGCTTTTTTTCCTTCCTGTGGCCCACTTGTTTAATACGAGTTGTAGTATTACTCAGGATGTGACACAGAGATGGCATTTTGGCTGTAAACGCAGTCACCATAATTGTTTATTGAGCAAAATTTATACAAAAAATACACATTTTCTCTTAATCCTGACTGCATGTAGTGATGCTGCAACAGTGAGGTTGCCTAGACAACCAAACAATTATTGTTAAAACTCCTAGCATGTTTTCAGCTGTAGAGAGCCTGTGGGTTCAACTAAATATCATTGTTGCCTTGTCTCAACATTGTAGATTAACTGTTACTTTTCTGAGGGAATGCCAGGCTGTCCCGAATGCAGCCAGATATTTTTTCCACATACATAGACAAATATGAAGCGTAAACATGCTTGTAAATATATAGCCATTTTTATTTTACCGTTATTTAACCTGGCAAGTTGATTTAGCACTAGCTCAGATTTGAAGCAATGACCCGAAGGAATGTAAGGGGGAGGAGGAGCAATTAGGGTTAACTTTCTTGTCCACGGACAGAGATTTCACCTTGTCAGTTGGGAAATGAAACCAGATGCCCTTACCACAACGGCACTATGACACCTTAAAGTCATCTAAACCTTACATCAACACATAACAAAAACCTTATTCTTCACAAATGTAAAATAGCATGATTGAAATCTAGTTTTGGATGTTGTCAATCTCTTACCGTGTTGTTGAGGACATTCTTTTTGTTACAGAATGTCTTAGTTTGTGGAAGAATGTGAATCCCTAATTGTTAGTTACACTGCCACGCAGTATTTGGGACAGCTATAACTACTTTTTGTATTCTCACTGTTTTCTGAAAAGTATATTTTCCTCATTCTCTCCATAGATAACAATGGGTTCATTAGTACAAGAAGATTCTTTACCAAGTCATGGGGAAAACATGCTTAATTCTTTGAATGGATGTTATGAATTGGAGCTGTCATGTTTGTGTAGCGCTACATGTATTATTTACTTTTGTTGATGGGCCCTTATTTGCCAGGTGTTGGGCCATCACACTCCCCGGTGTCGTGTAGCCCTCTCCCAGGCGTGAGAACTGAGTGCTTGGCTTGGCACAGTAAGAGATCTATACTAGCCTGGTCCATTAAGAGGAGTTCACTGAGCTGTGGATAACTAGCCTACTTCCTTTTTTCACAAGCCTGTCAGTAAAAAGCCATGTGTACAAACCCGACACAACTCTGTCATTTAGAACGTGTGTGAAGTTGTGTGGAACAGCGACTGGTCTCTATTAGTATAGATCCGGTGTTGATCTCTGCCCTACCGGACCTTACGTGACATTCTGCTCATCCAGGTTGGATTGGGTTGTTAGAGACCCTGGGTGAAACTTACGTTTGATTTTGAAGAGAGCAACATTTCCATAGTTGGGTTGCATTAACATATCGGCCCCTTTTCAATGCACAAATCATACCTAAATTGTGCAATTTAATCAGTTGTTTCATTGTAGGCAAAGCCAGACCGCATCAGGCTGGAGTTTCATTGGCAGTAGCCCACAAGCTTTTCAACCCATAAGTGGATGCACTTCTCAGATCAGAGCTGTGTGTGCAAACAGTTGTTGTTTTTCCATTTGTTAAGACACAGGCTGTGTTCAATGGAACGTTCTATCAGAATTTACACAGAATTCACTCACAAGACCAGAATGTTCTTGAACACTTCCAGAAGGGTAAACGTAATGAAAATGGTGCTCTAGATACATCCCAGATGTTTTGTGAAATGTTGTCAATGTGTCCTTTTAAATACATGACCAATCAATGCTTCGAGAGAACCCTTCCAAAAAGAGGTACCGCAAAACCGAAGTCTGATCCAAACCAGCTCGGCTGAACGTTTGGAAGTTCTGGTAATATGGCACCTTAGACATTTGCTAAGGGCCCCCATAATTGATGGAATATTTGCCCTGCAGTAGGCTGGGCTACAGTTTGGTCGTGGGGGGGTTGATTGGGTTTATGCAATTTAGGGAAGGAGGGAGGTTCTCCTTCTGAATGTTTTAACCTAATCCCATTATCAGTGTAGCGCACTGCCCCCCCCCCCCACACACACACACACCTCTCCAGCTGACCAGCTGTTCATGGGGCTCATGACAATGCTTGATGTGTTCAGATCAGTGAGTCCCCACACACACACACACACACACACGCACGTCCGCTCACCCTGAAGAGCAGCAGACAGCGCTGCTGGGGCCAAGAAGGGCCTGAGGGGGCCAGGGAGGAGAAAAGGGGGGGCCACGCACTGGCCTGTCAAACCCTGGCCGGATGGCATATGGCGTCTAGCTTCATACAACATGCAAAAGTATTCTGTGCCCCGTCTTCCCCTCCCTCCTCCCGATGCATAATGACTCATAGCATTACCCCCTCCCGTCCTTGCCTCTCACAAAAGCCCCCCCCCCACCATGCACCCTCGCAGTGAAAGCCCTGGGGGCCGGTGGCTGAGCGGAGCGGTTAACAGAATGGGGCCAGACTGTTAAACACAGGTATAGCGTAGAAACAGGCCGGGGCTGGGGGCTTTGTGACAGGCCAGGTCCCTGGAAGACCTGCCAGTATTAGCCACAGTTCCCATGTGTCTGTCGGCCTGTTTACTGGTCCTGGAACAGAGAGCTGTGCTACAGTGGATGATATTCAACTCATTAACTAATAGTAAATGGATCTGGGAAGTTGATTTTTTTTTTCCCAAAGCGCACCACGCATTTGCTGCGCAAACCCGATTTTGTTTCGAATGCATACTGTATGCCATCTGATGGTACGTTAAATATTTAAAATCCCCTTTTGTGCAGAACATTACAACACAGTGTAAGGTTCTGAAAGAATGTCATGCTCTGTGTGTCTTTAAACTTGACCCCCCCCGGCCCGCCCAGCTCCGTCTGTTCTGTCTTCATGCCTGACATCTGTGCGTTTGGAAGGGGACAGTGAAAGCCAGAAGGGTTGCCAGGTTTGTGTGGGATGGGATCCCCCTTCTTCTCCCAGCCAGGCAGTCAGCCTCGGTAGGGAGGTGTCAGGTAGCGTTACTGGGGCCAGAGAGTAGGCATCACTATAAACCTGTCACAGGTGTTTGGTCATCAGTAGACACGTCCGGTTCTAATAAGCAGTGAAGCTGGCTCAGAACGTTTGCCAGTCTTTCATACGTCTTGTTGTTATATGGATAATGGTGTACCGGGAGAGAAAATGCACCTGCGTAAAAAGTCTTACACGGATGCGCTCAGAACATTCTGTTTGTTCTCCTGTTTTACTATCGAGTGCAGCTGGTTGGCTGAACCAGTACTTTGGGTCCTTGCGTATGAAAAGTCTATGAAAAGGGGTTATTTTTCCTGTTAAGAGGATAGCGTTGATAATGATTGATGTGTATGTGGTTCCACAGAAGGTATACAAGTGGTGCGTCTGCTTTAAGTGGTTAGCATCCAGATAGCTATTCCATCTGTTCCCCTTAGCCCGTTTTAATTAATGGATGTATTTCTCCTCCCCGAGCCAGCCAGCCAAACACCTATAAAGGAAAGCTGTTAGCCCTCTCAGGTATCCAAATTGAAGCTTGTTCTTGTTCCCGTACAATAGCTGCGTTGTCATTGATTGGTTTGGTTTTGTCTCAGGGTTCGTGAGGGAGGGTTAATGAGGTTCACAGGGAAGCCTGCATAATTGGAAGCTGGGAATAAATGGGACTTGTTTTTTTTGTTCTGCTCTTGGTAGTAAAACAGGGTATGAAAGCGTGTGCGTCCATGAAGAGAGGTATATATCAACAGGAATGGGATCACGCCTGTTTTCCCATTTTTCTAGTGTTGCTGCCTGGTCCATTATTCCTCATCAGACACAGAGGGCCTGGAGCACTCAGACACTAGCCTTTTAGGCGTGATGATTTTTAGTATACAGGATGGAGGGAACAAATATGGGAAAACTCTTCTAGATTTTAGTTTTCCTCTTCACCTTCTCATTGTCCTCCTTGCGCTCTAGTCCTCTCTCTCTCTCTCTCTCTCTCTCTCTCTCTCTCTTCCCCTCTCTCTCTCTCTTCCCCTCTCTCTCTCTCTCTCTCTCTCTC
>JACXGM010010750.1:0-14175 GCA_016801145.1 Umbra pygmaea | reverse complement strand
TTGTCTGCCGCCAGCCCAGATAAGGATCACCGTTCTAGGGACTCTGATATTGAAATCCTTCAGCATCGCGGAGAGCCTTCAATCACCCATTATCTGCGCTCCAGTGATTACCATTCAGTCTCCCGGTCCCTCGTCATCGCTGGCCTGGGCACTCAGACCGGTGCTCGTGCCTTCCCAACTCTCCTCTGTTACATTCAGGCACATGCACAGATATGTCCGTGTCATCGCCGGCGTCCTGAGACGGCCCGTGTTCAACGCAACCTGGAAATGTCAATGAAATGTCACCCATCACAGACCCCCGGAATCTGTCCGTCTGTGCGACGTGGACCCGGGTTTGAGGCTTCTTTTGTCAAGAAACCTTCGACATGGATCTGTTTTGTCCTAAAATGGGCAGTAGGCCAGCTTTTGATTCCCTTTTATCATAATGAGACTAGAGACACTGTCTGAAGATTTGCTCCTCATTGCTTTTAATGTCACTGCCTTAGTTGGTTATTTTTAAGAGGAATTAGTTGATTATTTATAAGTTGTCTCTTTAAACAGTTCAAAGGCAGCACCTGTTTTTCTGCTGGGCCTTCTCCATTGTTTTCCAGTGGAGGATGTCCTTGTCCTGAGCATTTGCATTTTTGCATTAAATGGAATTTTCCACATCGAGAAAAAAGCAAAAACAAAAAAACACAAAACATTAAAGTGTATAGAGTGCATTTTCCGCCCCTTCTTCCAGACAGCGGGCTTTGATGTGCAAATGCAGAGTCTGTTTATGTCGTCAAGTGCAGCTATTGATTTGACCACAGAGACGCATTACAGTAGACAGGCCTGCACGTACAGTATGTGCTCTTCTGCTACTGCTTTCGACAATGAAAATGTTTAAATTTGCAAACCGCTAAGAGGAGCACAATCTTTATTTTAATTTTTTCATTGATTTTTTTTCATTATTAATTAGAGTTTTCGTAGATGTTTTTTGTTTTAAATAACGACACAATGTACAATACCTCTAAAGCTTTATCAGGAGAACAATTCCCTGAGCTCCTTATCTCTATGTGATGTGTGCAGTTTCATTACTTATGTATGTGTTTCCACTAATTACTATTAATGAGATTCTAGCAGTTTGGGCTACAAATCTATAGGTATTGTTATTGTAATGAGCGTTATTTACCCTCAGATCTCCCAGCCAGGGTGATATGGATGGAATGGCTTTTGTGAAGACAGATAGGGACCTGGCTGCTTCAGCTACACCCTCTTGTTTTTGTATCCGTCAAATTTGCTGAGCCCCCTCCACCACCACCACCTCCTCACCCCCCACTTCACGGCAGCCGTCTGCAGAGATGTATAGAACTTTCCGGGTCCCCCATCTGTTTTTGTGCATCCATGAATGGGCCCTTTATAATCTCTGTATGTTAACGCGACAAGAGCCGTTAGACGAGACGGGCCACCCTGGGACGTCAACCAGAAATCCAAGAGTCCATTGACTAATTATCCGGCATTCCTCTCAGAGATTTTCATTTGAACCCGTTTTCTAAACAATGTTGTCTGTGTACGTCCGTGTGTACATGTTCATAAAGACACCGGGTCTGTAAGGGAGGTGGAGATGACGCTGAGGCTGTTGAATGGTCTCCACCGTGGCCTAAGACAAAGTCTGATTAACCCTTCCGTGACTAGCTAATGTCATTGAAGTAGGACCACCTGGCGACGAGACTAAAGTCAGCTGCCAATGGATGGGCAGGCTGAGGAGGACCAGGTGTTGTTGTCCGGCCCCCTAATTGTTGCCATGTAACAGCCCGCTTGACTGCTCTGTGTGGCCCGGGGCTAGGATTAGAAAAAGCTGTTGCCATCACAGAAGTCCAATTTCTCCTGCCCCTGTTTTTTCATACTTTTTCTTGCCATCCCACTCCCAACTAATCATTCCAGGTAGTGGCCAGCTTCCCCACCCCCACCCGGTTCACTTCAGGCTTATTCCACAACAAGCTGTGCCTTTATGCCTGGAGAGGGCCACTGGGTTTCTTTCGACAAAGCTGCACATAAAGACAATGAAAGGAAAATGGAAAATAAAGAATAGAATTAAAGGTGCGTCAGGCGAAGCTGCCAGTTCATCCTGCGCAAAATGGGTAATCCCAGGTGTCCATTTCTGTACCGGTGCCCCGGGAGCTCCATCTGCTCTTTCTTGCTAACCAATCACACCAGAGGAAGGGCCCATAGTTCTAGAGTCTGTCTCATAACATTCATCACCCTCTTCTTGCCGTACGAACTGATGCGCTCCAACAGCAATACGATTACACCAATCGTCAGCGAGAACAAGTTGGAAACGAGGGGACAAATTGTCCTGCTACTGGTTGTCTTTTTTTTCTCGTAAGAGCTCCAACCTCATTACGGTTCTAATGACATTGATTGGAGTATGGCTGTAATGCAGTGATGAGGGCAAATTAATTCAGTCTTGTCCCTGTAACTAACCTTCCTTTCAATGCATTCATAATGTGAGCATCTGTAACCCTGTGCCAGTCATTAGCATTCCCGCTAAATGCCTGCCATTTTACATAAGGCCAGAGAGCTCCATTTGACCACTGAACTGTTCACTTCGAGGCTAATGTAGGGACTGGGAATTTCATCGCCGGTTCGTGAGCCTTGAACGTGGCTCCGCCACGCATCGGCGATAATTTCCCTGCACATATTACAAGTGTCATTAAAATTTCAGAGGCTTCGTCCTCTGTGGTAAATACTTCATTAGTGTTTCGTGGCACTATGTGTGTTATCATTGGATTAAACCAAAGCCCTTTGGCATGACACAGTGTTGTTTGTGGCTCCAGGGGCTATGGGGCATCAGATTCCCCAGTCGAGGGGCACCGACATGTCACACCAGCCAGCGTGGGCCTCTGTTCCTGGTGTGGGATTAATGCAGGACAGACTGGATGACTCATGTGGAATATAAGTGTGGAAATATTTCCATCTCAGATTGTATGTCCAGTTTGTGTACCCAGTGTTCCAAGACTTGTCCATTTACCTTCACACTGAGATATGAATTGATTTAGGTCAAAGCAATTCCAATAATACAATGTGTTCCCAGAAGACAGCATTTCAATTTATTATTGAATATTATTCCAAAGTGATCCTCAGGTCCAACTTGGTGTGTTTGAAATGGCCTTGAACCAAGCCTTCTTTAAGACTATAATGTTCAGTCTGTACATACATTCACCATTTTTCAATATCACAATTTGAAAAATGTGGGGGGAAAAAGATTTTCTACCATCGTTTAGTAACGTAACTTTCTCCTGATGTGATAGAATCTGTTGACTGGATGCTTTAGATCTCTAGGTTTGATTGATCATGTCTGGTTTATGGACCACATAAGCCGGATACGTTACTGTTTCTGATCAATGGACAGCCCTTTGAAAGGGAGATTTAATACAGATCATAACCAGCCTGCCCTTTGATGGTCAAATAATCATGTTGGAAAAACCAACTGACAATAGAATGATTGAATAATAAAGATATCATTATTATCCATTGATTTATAAACGTCTTACTCAGCCCTAAAGTAAACCTTAATGGTGAATGTTACCACCCCAACACTAATGACCCACCATCCCGGATTGACCTCTGACTGTAGCATCATTTTTCGGGGGGGCAGTCGACCATAATTCTTTTATAGATGCCGTTCATTTGATTTGCTATTAAATGCCAATCGATTTTTAGCGCTCCCCTAGGAATTGTAAGCTGGCGGCAACAAGGCATGCTTGAGAAAAGGGGCAACTTCAGTTTCCTTTAGCCATACTCCAGTGTGGTCATAAATAATGTTGAATGTCAGTTTACACGCACAGACCGCTGTCTAGATTGCAGCTGCTGGCTACCCAAGCAGTGATGTCACAGGTAAGTAGTGATGTCAGGGCTATATCTCCTCATACCCCTGTCTCACTTCTAGATGGACTGTGCTAAGGTGTAGAGGTTGTCGCCAAGTCAGACTTATCCCCGCTTGAAGGTACTGTTAAGCCTGACTTGGGCCTCTGGTCCTAATATGGCCACTTGGTAATGCTGCCATTACCTGCGTTATCTTAGAACCTAGTCTAGTGTATCTGGCACAGCATATTAGCCAGGTCATTATTGGAAAGGAGAGCGCCTTCTGCTTCACACCACAAACCTGCTCTAATGAGACACACAGCTTGAATGTCTCCCTGTGCATTATGGGCACTTTGAAAACATACTGTACTGGGTAGTTTCTGTCATACAGTCTCTTTGTCTTCATCAGCTTTGTTTATTTCAACAGTATTCCTCTATCTGAAAACCAATTGTTCTCTGAAGCCATCTTTTTCCCTCGTCTAGTTTACCTATTCTGCTCTCTTCTAAAATCTAAATTGACCTCTGAAGCCATTTCTGACTCACCGTCTCCCTCACTATCGTCCTCTCACTCTCTGCCTCTCGTCTCGTCTGTCCCATAATCACCTCACACCTCTGGGGTCTTCCACTGGGACGGGTTTCACACCTTGGCACGGTCTGTGACAACAGGTAACGCTGTTCTGCCTGCCGCTCAGAGCCCAAGCCCCCCCTCCAATCAACACCTGCACTCTGCCTCTCTCGTGCTCCGTCCCTCTCTCTCCCTCCACTGCTCTCCGGCTGTGTAATGGCGGGCGTCTCCTCTCTTTCTCCCGGGCTCCATTCCTCCGAACCATTTATTCCAGGAGATGACACTGTGACACTTTAATAATTCAAATGTCTTCATGCAATGTCACACAAACCTGCCCGGACCAAATTCACGAGGGTGTGAACAGGCTTTCCTTATTGACTGATGAAGTCGACTGATATCTGTTGGTCTGTACCTTTTATTCAGGAGGAAGGGCTCTTGTGTGCTTTTCCTGTTTCTGCTCCACTAGCCTCCCTGAAGCACCAGCCCATCACCCCCTCTTAACGGGCCAATTATGTGACTGCTGAGATTCAATACTGCGGCCGCCCCCACTCTCCCGCCTTCCCCTCTCTTCGGGAAGGTCAACCTGATTGGCAGAGGTTAATGGGCCGAACTGGGCCAGAGGGGGGGTCAAGCACCAACAGGCACTCTAGCACCTCTCCAACTCATCTTAAAACTCAGAGAGGCCATTTAGAGAGAGGACTGTTATACCAACTGGATGAACCTTGCCTCCTCAGCCCAACAGTTATTTTCCTCCCTAATGTTACAGGAGAGACGTAATTGTCCACCTTTTCGTCATTGCCTTGTCTTTATGCGCTCTTACATGTTGATCATGTAATGAGGAGACGCTTCGCAAAGAGCTGCCGCCTTAAATGAAAATTCCACAGTAAATCAGTTTCATAATATCGTATTTACAAACGTTATCATAGATGATTTATGTCATACAATGGTCTACCTGCCTATGCATCTGAGGACAACAGAGAGTACATTTCGTGGTCCACTCGGCTGCCTTTATATCAGTCTGCACTCTAAATGCCACAAGGTCTAGAATGCAAAGCAAACTTAGCGGTCGGCCGGTTACAATCCTGGACGTATTAAAACAAGTGATAGTAGGCTGAAATGGACTGGCTGTTGCACTCTGGCCCGGCCGTCAATTAGAGAGAGAGAGTTCCTCTGTATTTAGATGAGGAGAAACCCAGTGTGAATAACAAACGCGGGGAGCTGGCCGCTCCAGCCAAAGTCCCTATGCTGAATTTTTGTACCAGTCCATCCCTGCCGTTACCTATTCATCGTATCTAGTAACATTGACAACCAGTCTTGCATCAGTACTGCAAGTACAGAAAGAATGAACACAGGATATATGCCAGCTAGCTAATTAGCTCTCCAACAACCATGACAAACAGCCAGCTGACTAATTCATTATGTTAAGGTTTACTGAGTCATTATATTATAGACACGATAACAACAATATATGCAATGACAAATTGGAAACATAGCGAACATGTACTGGAGGTGGATATATAATAAGTTATTATATTTAAGTTATTGAAGTAAATTGTCTAGCTGACAAACACATTAGCTTACCCAATCACACTGTTGTGTTGACCATAAGATTTCATTTGAGGTATATTGCAATTATCACACAGTAAGTCTTTTGTTTTTTTATGGTTTGGGCTAGGCCCGGTAGTGTAGTGGTGTCTGGAGAAGTGGGTATACGCTAGCAGGTAACCCCCCACCCCGGGAGCAAAAAGTTATGGCACCTTATATAGATCTAATTACTGACATGACAAGGTGAATAACAGTTCATCCTGTCCTAGAGCAAGGCAGTTAAATGCTCCATTATGGCAGAACCATGCACTTTTACTGGGTTTGTTCAAATGCAAATGGCATTTCCCTTCTCTAATGTTACATTACATGGAGTTTATCAAACAAATGGCCACTGGATTTAATAATAATGATATCTGAAAAGACTGTACCTATTTGGTAGTATTTTTTTTCTTTCAAAGTAGTGAATCCATAAATGTATTTAAATGCCCTGTTGGGCTGGGCTTTAATTGGCTGACCTTTACTTTGCTGATCTGAGCTGGGATGTGCATGGCTGGACTGGGCTGAGCTGGGGTCAGCTGGCCTTTTTAATTGTACTATATGGTGCAAAATATTGTTCTTAATTACTTATTAATTACCTTTGGCTATATTAAATACATTTTCATGAAGACATCTGTGAATAATTAGTGTTCACTAATCCGATATGTCTATCATTTCTTCCAACAACTGCTATGTTATCATAGCACAATTTACCCTTGA
Source organism: Umbra pygmaea (assembly GCA_016801145.1). NCBI lineage: Eukaryota > Metazoa > Chordata > Actinopteri > Esociformes > Umbridae > Umbra > Umbra pygmaea. The sequence continues at coordinate 7,484 of JACXGM010010750.1, read as the reverse complement.
AAGTTGATATTTTTACTCTTTTTCTCCATGATGCATGTTTCTAGGTTCAGAAAATTATATTAGCTTCCTAGCTAGCTTATTAAGCTCTCATGTACACACTCATTCATGCTCAAATCAAATGTACTTCAATCAACTTACAGACTTGAAAGTCCTGGTTATTGCTCATTATCACTGACTGGGCAAGTAGGTTGTTTGCTTTGAAGAACTACCAGTAGTCTAGCTGCTAGGTCGGCTGTTAGCTGGCAGTTCATTTGGATTCTATACCCAGAAAGCTAGCAGTAAACGTACTCTTCTAATCATTACACAGGTATCTAGACAATGCAACTTTTTATACAGGATCTCCTAATATTGTACTATAAGCAATTACGGAGCGATCAACATAATCAATACTCTGGCACTGAGTAATTCTGCTCGTTAACTATGCCCTTGTAGCCGAGCTGCACCAATCACATCGGTGTATCTGATATAGGCGTGCCAGAGGCATGTTAAACAGATGACGGCAGCTCTGCGACCACAAAGTCATTAGTAAACATTGTAAGATCACTATTGTTGAACACCAGATGTTTAAAACGGCTTTGGCCACTACAATGAACGAGTTAGACTTGGCTTTTTGTCTAAAAGAGGAACAGAAGACAGCGCTCGAATCGTTCCTTTTTAAGAAGGACGTTTTTGCTGTTTTGCCGACCTGATACGGCAAGAGTTTTATCTACCAGTTAGCTCCGCCATAGGGGCTTAGCGAAAAACCACTGGTGATAGGTCGTAGTGTTATACAATTGCGTACAGTGAGATTTTCAAATGCATGCTTGGTGCCGCTCCTCGAGCTGGGTCATTTTCATTACTCAATGCCAGACCCTTATATCCTCCGGATTTGGGTCTGGATTTTTCCAGGCTACATAATCAAAGCACTTACAGGATTTTCATTCACAATTTCAGTCTTAAAATTCTAGCCCCCCCGACCCCTTCATTATGAACCCTGGGATTATCCTTCCCTTGGCTGCCGGGGTGGTGAGTTCAGAACGATGGCTCAGTAGACCGGAGGGCAGCAGGAGTTGGAGACATAACATACAGGCTCCCAATGCAGGCCCTGGGTGCTGCTAACTGACGTGTCCAGGCTGTGAGGAGACCTCAGGGTAGGGTTGAACTGCTCCCTCCTCCAGACTAACATGTTGATGGCCCCCCTTCAGGTCCTCTAAACAGATGAACCTCTGAGAGTCCCGAACACTCTCACTGCCAGCTCTTACCCGCAGGGCAGAGAACTAACTTCCTTTCTAGTTTCAGAGATACAGTGGTGCCTACATAGATGTCTAAGAACAAAGCTTCTACATTTGTTTCTTTTCAACAATTTTCTAAAATTTTCAAGATTTTGCAGAGTGACGAGTTAGAGAGTTTGTGCTCAGCTAGGATTAAATCGCTAGCTATTTGGCTAATGGTGTTTACAGTTTAACCAATTTTTGTTTAGCTACTGTAGTTGTACGGTATATAGCTAAGAGGCTAATGGTGTTTACTTGAGAATGATTTGTATTATCTAACTGAAACTTGCAATTGGCACAAAATAAGACCGGAACAACTGCAACAACTTAATTTCAGGTTCCTCCGAATTATATTAACTCTGTGTCTTCATGTTGTTTTGGTTGACTAATAATCCCATTGCGTTAGCTGCTATGAATGCCAACCACAGATCTGACCGTTCTCTGTTTGTGTAGCTGCGAGAGTGAGTAATGCTGTGCAGGGGTCAGGGGTCAGTGGTGGCGTGAGGCCTTCTGTCAGCAGGATGCAGAGGGCTTTCAGGGGAGGGAGGGCAGGCGTGTCTGTTCAGAATAGGTAGAGGTCAGGGGGTCACTGGGGCTCGAGGTTGGTCCCTTTGGGTGGGACTGAGAGGTTCAGGACTGGGGTCCCTGGAGTGGGGGGGGGGGTCAGGGTCCCAGGCCAGAGCAGCCTGCTAATGAAGAGCCATCTGAGTCCCTATTCACCTTGAACATGGCCCACTGCTACTGCTGGCTAACCTTGGCTTTGATCCCAGGAGACTTCTGACCCCTGTCGGCCACCCAGCCATCTGGACAGTACCCTCGCAGCGATAGAAACACATGCACATCCTCACGCACGTGCAGACACAGGTGTGCTGCTGTTCGCGCCCTCTATGTTTCCGGGCACGTACGTCGACTTGTTTTTGTTGAGGCTCCATGTGAGTTGCGTGCATGTGCACCTACCCGCCCCTCACCCACCAGCACCACCAGCTTTGTCTGAGGCATAAGTCACTGCCTTATTGTCCGCTGTGTACCAAAAGGTGGAAGACTACTATTATCTTCTGAATGCCTACATGTTGTTTTCATTGTCAAGTGGATTTGAATTCATCTTGTATTTTTTTATAACCAAGCCTTTGTGACCTCCCCCAGGTTCTTTTTTCAAGGCTTACCTGTTGTCGAGTGAGGCCAGAGCATTATTTTACATCTCAGGTTGTTTCCAATCTCGTCTGACTGACGAGTTCTATTCATTTGCTCACACAGCGTTCTGACACGCTTCACAGACATGACATTTCGGCTCCTCTCCCTAATGGAAATGTGCAACCGCTTGGAACCTGGGAAATATTGGGACATTTCTTTAAGTGGTAGAACATGCTTCACTGGAAACTTCCTATGTTTTTGTTTGTTTATTATTTCTACTTTACAGTTCAACTGTAAAATGACAGTTATTCTACAGATGACTTATTTTGCATTCACAACATGTTTTCATCCACCTACACGTGCTATAGTCAGTTTTCCGATGCTAACCAGAGACCGATCGTTTTTTTCACAGTACATTAATAACAGTAACTGATAAAGAACAGTACCACACAGCCTCTGGTAACAAATATTCCACCTCAGGATAGAATGCATTCAATATAATTAATCACTTCAACCAAAAACTACCTTAAAATTCATTTTTCATGTTTGAAGCTTAATTGATTTGGCAAGAAAATAAAAAAATTGCATTCATCAACTGCACATTCAATTACACATTGAATTTCGTGTTCATTTCCTGGATATTGCTGTCAGATATTTCCTTATTTTTTATGTTGATCTCAGAAATGCCCTGTAGCCCCCTAACATTTGGTATCTTTATATGTCAAATGATGGGAGGAGCTTTCCTTACAACACATCAAAGTAATTTATGCAATAAAAAAATGAATGGCTCTAACAGTCATTAACAGTATTATAACTGTATTTACCAGGATCTTTAAATAATTATGCATAACTGTATTTAGGGGCAGTGGGTGCACATAGCTAGCTACAATGAAGCCAGAGTGTTAATATTAATACATCTCCTCACTGTTCCTAATTCAGACATGTTAAATATATTATTTTAGTGGATACCACAGCAGTTTAAACCTACTGGGATACTGTTATGTAACTTGTTATTAGCAGTAAACAGTGCCGGCCCAAGCTTTTTTTGGGGCCCTAAGGAGAATTTGTTTTGGGGGCCTCCCACCACGTGGAGTCACCTGTGCACTCGATTGGGGGCCTCCTGGTGGCCCCTTGCAGTTCACTTTTGCCTCAGGCCGGCCCTGGCAATGAAGCAATATTTTAAAGTATGTTCAGCATGGTAAGGTGCTGTAGATCTCTACGATTGTCCAGCAAGTTATTATTGTAAATTATTTTCTTGAAAGATCCCTATTTCTGATGTAGTTACATAAAAAGTTTTTCCATTTGTCTTGAAGAATGTTTCAAATGGGATGGTTGACTGAGACACCAACACACAATGGGCTAATAGGCCTGACAAAAGAGCATGCCCAGTGCATGATTTAGGATTCTGTTTACCCTCCTTTTGTTGTATCTGTTGCCCTGTCTCATCAAAACAAACCATTTTGACATGTCTATCCACATTGGCTCCTTTGTTTATGTAAAAAAAAAAACATATGCTTTTTTGCGTCATTTGCCTGTATGTGTTTCTTGATTTAATTACTGGGTGCAAGGCAGGCAGGAACAGCCTTGATGAATATGTACTGTAGCCAGCAGGGAAACATTCTGTACCTAGCCTACATTCATTAACCATCAAGAAACAGAATCACCAATAATGTATTTCTAACATTCGCTACTCTCTTGGCTTGAATTAGCTATAATACGAATTACTGTTCATCAATTTATTTTTGTTACACAACAGAAGCCACGCCTTTACTAATTATCAATTCATCGGTTTCCTGCTCTATTCACTGGAGGAGAGGTACTGTAGAAGGAGCAACAGTGCTGAGTGGAGGAGAGGCGTGTGTCAGAGGAGAACGGATGCCCGCCCCAGCTGGAGTCAATATTTGCTTTAGGAATCTCAATAACAGCCCAGGCCTCAGCACGGCTGATAATGGTCAGCCATATGGCTCTGTTGACCCAGGAGACTGTGCTTCGCTCTCTCTCTCTCTCCAATGAATCTGTCTCCATCTTTATTTCTCCGGCTCCCTGTCTCCACTTACACTGATAAAACCCTGTGTATGACCTGTCACGATGTGCTGTGACCTGCGTTGGCATGGCAGCAGAGGCCGTGATGCTCCCACTGTTAATCTGGAGGCAAGGAGCGATGATGCTGCAGCCCTGCTGGCAGGCTTCCGGGGCAGAACACACAGCACAGATAATCGTAACCCAAGGCCCATGTCCTGCCTGCGCTCCATGGGTTTTAGCTTCATGCTTTCAGACTGCCCACCACCACCCCACTGCGTGGTGAGCAGCTGGCCTTACCCAGGCTGTCCAGGCTGTGGCACAGGTGCCTGTCAACCCAAGTTTGAAACGCCTCCCTTATAGCCATTCGTCAAGCCTGCCTCAACCTCTGTTGAACCGCACGTGCCCAGACCGTTCCAGCTTTATCCTATCAACTCGATTTTTGTCGGCTCTTGTCGGTGGAATACACCTGTAGTCCTGGCCAGTGTTGTCTTTGTCGTTTTACCTAGAAACAGTACATTACCATCGCTAAAGGCAGCGATATTGAGTAATCATTTAGTAGGTTTAGTCATCGAGGAGAAGGAGAAAACATAACTTAACATTAGGTTTTGTCCTGAAACTAAACTTATCCCCTTAAACAGGAATATATTTTATTCCCATATCTACCTCTAACATAGCCTGGAAAATCCGGAGGATATAAGGGTCTGGGTTCGAGTAATGAAAATGACCCAACTCGAGGGGCGGCACCGAGCATGCATTTGAAAATCTCACTATACGCAATTGGATAACACTACGACCTATCACCAGTGGTTTTTCGCTAAGCCCCTATGGCGGAGCTAACTGGTAGATAAACTCTTGCCGTATGAGGTTGGCAAAACAGCCAAAACATCCTTTTTAAAAAAGATGTTCCTCTTTTAGACAAAAAGCCAAGTCTAACTGGTTCATTGTAGTGGCCAAATCCGTTTTACACAACTGGTGTTCATCCATAGCGATCTTACAATGTTTACTAATGACTTCGAGGTCGCAGCGCTGTCGTCATCTTTTTAACACGCCTCTGCCACGCCTATATCAGATACACCGATGTGATTGGTGCAGCTCGGCTACAAGGGCATAGTTAATGATCAGAATTACTCGGTGCCAGAGTAACTTGCTGAGCAAATTCAAATTGTGCTCTCGCTTGAACTCTGGATTTCCAGGGTACCTCTAATTTAATTTTTTAATTTAATTTAACCTTTATTTAACCAGGTAAGTTGACTAAGAACAGTTTCTTATTTACAGCAACAACCTGGGAGCAATTAGGGTAAAGTGTCTTGCCCAAGGACACAACGACATTTGGCTCAGTCGGGAATCGAACTGGCAACCTTCTGACTACAAGTCTGACTCCCTACCCACTGAGCCATCTGCGCCTAACACATATTCCAGGTCAGAATTCTACTCCCATTTCATTTGTCGGCCTTGTTTTTAGATTTTAAATTGTGTACTTCCAATTTGTGTCCTTAAATATATTCCCTGAAGCGCTCCACCAAATACAATGTATTATTAGTATTATTAATATTATTAGTGCCGCATAAAACACCCCTGCAGCGTGGCAGCCATTTTGAGACATTTTTATGCTCTGTTTAATGTGATTGTCTGTATCCAGTCCATACAAGACTGTCCTCCCTGCTCGCTACTCAGACTTTCAAATGTCTCACATGTCTCCTGACGGTCCACAGATTGTTCAGGTAGGGAAGATGGGATGTGTATCCTAGAATCTCTCTGCCTCCAGCAGGGTCTTTTTGTCCTGGCGAGGAGAGAAGACGGTGAAGCCTGTAGGGTTTTTATTTGGTGTCTGCTTTCCCATTTGTGGCTGTGTAGCCATGCTGATTGTTATCTTGCTGTAACAGTGGTCTGGTTATTACAAACTGGTCACTGCATTTACCATGCCTGTCTCGCTTCTCCCAGCACCAAAAGCCTCTGCTGGTGTTAAGATGAGTGATCAGGTGATACACCTGTACTAATGTAATGCACCAGTTTTAATGTGATCCACCCGTTCTAATGTGATGCACCTGTAATAATGTGATTCACCTGTTTTAATGTGATGCACCTGTTCTAATCAAGTTTTTCTCCATTGATGAGTCAAGGGTTTTGGTTAGGTGTACTGGTTAGGTGTACTGGTTAGGTGTATTGGTTAGGTGTATTGGTTAGGTGTATTGGTTAGGTGTATTGGTTAGGTGTATTGGTGTGAAACACACTTTCAAGGTCTCTTCCTCTGTGGTCCTTAACACTGATCCAGCTACGAGGAGCGGGCGCTGTACCTGGAGGCCATTGTGCAGAACCACCGGGAGGTCATGACCTTTGAGGACTTTGCCTCGCAAGTCTTCTCACCCTCACCCAGCTACTACCCAATGAGTGGGACAGGTAAGAATCTTCTCCTGCGGTCCATGGCAGCACACCTGTTGGAGCTCCATGCCAGTGTTCTGGGTCTGGTCTCCTTGCATCAGCATCACACACAACTTAGTGTGGCCCAGCTCCATGTCATAGACTCTCATTTCATCCCACCCCTCTGCTCTCATTGGGTCTCACTCTTTGGTAATTAGACTGACAGAAATACCAGGGATGTGGTATGATTGAATTTAGGCCAGTTATACGGCTGCTCAGCTTCTGATGCTGGCCGCGGTCGAGTGGCGCTCTAACAACCGGAGCACTATTCACATCTATTTAAAACTGCAACGCTCTAATGCGCTCTGATAGAACTTGACACTTGCGCATGTTGTGTTATGTGAAACCTCAATCAGTTATTTTGCCTGGAGTCTGCGTGCGTTCCTGCATTCCTTGCTGTGTGTGCATGGAAATGTGAAACCAGGCAGATGGGCAGGACCCAACTCTGTAACATCATTACAGTTGGTCAGTACTGTTTAATGCAGAGGTGAAGAATCACAAAGTGACCTGAAGTGGGAGGGAGAAGAGATGGAAGGATTGAACAGTAGGCTCTTCTCCAGTGTATTGTGTTAATTGAACAGTAGGCTCTTCTCCAGTGTATTGTGTTAATTGAACAGTAGGCTCTTCTCCAGTGTATTGTGTTAATTGAACAGTAGGCTCTTC
>JACXGM010010749.1:11856-26071 GCA_016801145.1 Umbra pygmaea | reverse complement strand
TGTCCCCTTCATCTGGCTGTATAACATTGTCCCCTACATCTGGGTGTATAACATTGTCCCCTTCATCTGGCTGTATAACATTGTCCCCTACATCTGGGTGTATAACATTGTCCCCTACATCTGTCTGTATAACATCGTCCCCTTCATCTGAGTGTATAACATCGTCCCCTTCATCTGGGTGTTTAACATTGTCCCCTACATCTCTCTGTATAACATTGTCCCCTTCATCTGGGTGTATAACATTGTCCCCTACATCTGGCTGTATAACATTGTCCCCTACATCTGGCTGTATGACATTGTCCCTAATCCTCCATTGTTCGCACGTTGCACTCTCCATCTCATTCCCTCTGACTTCTCTATCTTTTCTCCCCCTCCTCCCTCCCATCTCCTCCTTCTTTTCTCCCCCTCTCACGTCTTCTTCCCTCATGTCCTCTGCACTCTGGTGTTTGTCCCTCATTACCCACTGACTCTTCCCCCCAGGTATTGGGGCAGGTGTGTGTAGCTGCAGACTGGGTGATGTAACTTCAGCAGGCAGCACAAACTGTCCCTTCGCCCCAAAGCCAGGTCAACTGATCAGCACCGAAACTCATCCTCAGGTGAGATTTGAGCACAAATGTTGCATAAACCCCCTCACACATCTCTCTCTCTCTACCTCCTGGTTTCCACAACTAACCTGAGGGCCCCAGCTACCTGTCAATCTCTGGGAAAAGGGTAATGATGCAGAAATGGAGCAGTGTTCTCCAGGAAGGACTGCTAAGACACCACACAGTGGCCTCCGCCACACAAATAGGGATATATTATGTTGTACAGTACACCAGCAAAGTGAATAAATAACATGTTGTACAGTACACCAGCAAAGTGAATAAATAACATCTTGTACAGTACACCAGCAAAGTGAATAAATAACATGTTGTACAGTACACCAGCAAAGTGAATAAATAACATGTTGTACAGTACACCAGCAAAGTGAACAAATAACATGTTGTACAGTACACCAGCAAAGTGAACAAATAACATGTTGTACAGTACACCAGCAAAGTGAACAAATAACATGTTGTACAGTACACCAGCAAAGTGAACAAATAACATGTTGTACAGTACACCAGCAAAGTGAACAAATAACATGTTGTATAGTACACCAGGAAAGTGAATAAATAACATGTTTTACACTACACCAGCAAAGTGAATAAATAACATGTTTTACAGTACACCAGCAGAGAGGATGAATAACATGTTTTACAGTACACCAGCAGAGAGGATAAATAACATGTTTTACAGTACACCAGCAGAGAGGATAAATAGCATGTTTTACAGTACACCAGCAAAGTGAATAAATAACATGTTTTACAGTACACCAGCAGAGAGGATGAATAACATGTTTTATGGTACACCAGCAGAGAGGATAGCTACGTGGATATCCTAAGGGTGCAGCCACACTGATTACCATACTGTGGTGTTTGCATGACAGCCTCGTGAAAGACACAATGTGGCCCCAGCGACATTAGCGTACGAACGCACGCATGCGTGCACACGCACACATACATGCACATAAACAAGCACATGGAATCCAGTGTGAGTCACAGAGCGCCCACAGGGACCCTCCACCTTGCTTCTGATTGGCTGTGACAAACAAAACACCTTATGGCTGATTTCTGTTGCTCAGAGATGATCTGTGAAACGGTGGTCTGTGTCTTTCGTGCATGTGTCTGATGGTACGTTTTTATCCATGTGCAGATGTGTTTGTGTGTATGCACTTACATGTCTGTGTGTGTATTGGTGTGTAAGTTTGTGTGTGTATCTGTGTGTGTGTTTGCACACGGCACTCCTGTGGTTCGGGGATCAAGGTTAGAATCCAGCCAGCTATTTCCTGAGATTGTTTGCAGTGAGGAAGCTGACGGCACTGAGGGGCTCAGGACAGGTTAACAGTGAGTCAGCTAACAATTACATTTACATTTTAGTAACTTAGCAGATACTCTTATCCAGAGCAACTTACAGTAAGTACAGGGACATCCCCCTGGAGTAACTTAGGGTAAAGTGCCTTGCCCGAGAACACAACGACATTTGGCACAGTTGGGAATCAAACCGGCAACCTTCCGACTACAAGTCTGACTCCCTAACCATTTAACCATCTGACGCCCTGACAGGAGCACTGAGAGGCTCAGAGTAGAGTAAAATTACTCTGTATCCCAACACAATATTGTGAAAAACAATGTGTGAGTACACATTTCACTCCGGCTACAAATTATTTCCCAAAATCAAAGAATAGCTACTCAGGTTGATTGTTTTCTAGAACAAACTTGAGGAACTCTATTAAGCCACTGTGTTCTGAGGTCACAGAATGTGCAACTGTATATAACTGCTACAACATCCAGCTGGATCATGTTGAAAGCTTCTAGAACAAATCAAAATATTTAAATGTCTATTAACATTAGTGTTGTATTGGCTTGTGACGGTAATACTAATGGAAGAATCAGGTAGGTGATGGCTGGTTGTTCCCTGAGGGACACCCTGTTTCAGCCTTGTTAAATAGGCAACATGATGTTATAATAAAACATTCTGGTCTTCAAAATTGACAGGTGTTGGGCTTTTAGTAGTAAATCTGCCAACAGTTCATCTGTCATTGATGTTTTTGGCATCATTCTAATGTAGGAATGTCACTTCACAACTCAATGAAATTTTAACAATTACCTAAATACCATTTTCTAACTGGTTTATTTTTAGTAACCGTTGGATGTGCTCACTAAAAATATTCACAGAGAGGTATCTGGTAATTCCCTCCACATTCCAACATCTCATGCCCCCCCAAAAATAAATGTTTAAGAATGAACCCCCACCCAAAATGTTTTACCTGAACTAATGTCTAGTCGTAAGGGGTAAGACTCACAATCATCCTCTTTAAAGAATCAAGAGTACAGGATTGGACGGCTGGTTGGCTGCAGGCTTCTTCAACACCGGTTCCAACATCCCTAGTTGATTCACAATCTCCACTAGGCTGGGCGTGTCTTTGTCTGTCCTGGCATCACGTCGAATGGAAATGAGAGGGAGTGGAGATGAGTCTGTGCTGCCTGTCTGTTTGTCTGTACTGCCTGTCTGTTTGTCTGTGCTGCCAGGCTGTCACTCCATCTGCCAGTCAGATGGTCAGTGGGATATATTATTATTATTTTTCTCACTGTCGGAGCTGCAGGCTAGCCAGATGGGCCCGGGTGGGCAGGTGCCTCTGTACCAGACCCTGGCAGAGGCCTACCAGATGGGGGCACCTGAGAACTGGCGCTGCCGGGGGGGGCTTTAGTGGTGGGGCCAGATGGTGGCAGTGGCAGCTAAAGCAACACTTTAGGGGGCACGTGTAGCAACGCAAGGCCACGATGGTCATGCTGCTATGCAGGATGTTCGGAGAAAATAAAAGCAGCTCCAGTTTCAACGGGATGAAGCCAGCGTGACGAGACAGGCTGAGTGTGACGGTGTTAAATCTAGACAGACAAAGGGTATCAAGAGCATTCTGCTCGACTGATTGAATGAGATTAATTAAAAATGAACCTTCTTAATTATATGCAACCATCAAACTAGTTATTTCTCTGAAGGGTCTCTCCCTCTCTCTCGCCCGCGCTAAAAGTTCGGGCAATAGAAAGTTCCAGTCAGGGCTACTAACTCACTCTTCTTAACATGAATCATCTTTCAAGTCACACGCACACACCCAGACGGTGTTTCTGGGTGTAATGGAGTGCTGGAGTCAGACGGTGTTTCAGACTCTGGAGGACCCTTCCACCGGCAGCCCCATCGATCCACCGTATGCCCAAATCGGGACTAAACCAACCGCCCAAATGCCACCCTACTCTCAGGGCCTTCAAGGGAAGCGGCAGCCGGCAGTAGTGCACTACGTAGGGAGGTAGAGCGGCATTCGGGACGCGGACTGATACGTGAACATCATCCTGGCTTGGTCTGCTTGGCAGCACATTTCATGGGAGGCAAAAATCAATAGGATTGTGTTTGTGAAGGTGCTATATTCATGCACCTATGTACATACTGCACTGCATAATGAACACAGCTGAAATATGAGACCAGCAAGTGGGTGTATTTATGCGGGATAACTCCAGCACATTTGGGGTTCTAAGAGTTTGTTTAGAGTGTGTGCGTTTGGAAGAGTGTGGGTATGTGTGTGTATCAGCCTGCAGTTGTTACTAGCTGGACACTGCATTTACACTGCATTTACACTGCATTTACACTGCATTTACACTGCATTTACACATTTTAGTTCATGTTGTTTTTAAACAGATTGCCTTATGCATTACCCTAAAGATGGCCAGTTGCAATATCCCAGTCCAAGTGTATTTGTTCTTAATAAATAGGTTGTCAGTAAGCTCAGCTCTGTTCCCCTGTACTTATATGTTCCCCTGTACTTACTGCACCAACAAAATATACACAGCCGCATGATCACACACATGCACACACAAACCAAAGCAAGTGGAAAATGACAACAAAAAGAATAAGAAACAAAATAAAAATAGAGGTCTAACATTACATTTTTAAGTAGACATTACGCTCAGGTTTTAAAGGGATACAGTAATGTAAAATGTGCAGATAGTTACAAGTGAAAATAGGGCAGAATGAATAAAGCCCCCCGCTCTCTCCAGTCACCTGCATTCAAGGCATGTGAGTGGCTGGTATGGTGGCTGGCTGTGTGTGCGACGTGCCATGGAGGTTAATTACTGTACAGATGGCTGTCAGGGGGAGGAGGATGGGGTGGGGCGTGCCTGAAGGGATTGAGGTGTGTTTGTGGGGGGGGGGGGGTTGTTTGCCTGAAATAATAGTTACACGCTCTTTCTCTTATTAGAGTTACACGCTCTTTCTCTTATTAGAGTTACATACTATTCCTCTTATTAGAGTTACAAGCTCTTCCTCTTATTAGAGTTACAAGCTCTTTCTCTTATTAGAGTTACAAGCTCTTCCTCTTATTAGAGTTACAAGCTCTTTCTCTTATTAGAGTTACAAGATCTTCCTCTTATTAGAGTTACAAGCTCTTCCTCTTATTAGAGTTACAAGCTCTTCCTCTTATTAGAGTTACAAGCACTTCCTCTTATTAGAGTTACAAGCTCTTTCTCTTATTAGAGTTACATACTATTCCTCTTATTAGAGTTACAAGCTCTTTCTCTTATTAGAGTTACAAGATCTTCCTCTTATTAGAGTTACAAGCTCTTGTTACTCGAATTTGCAGGATCTTTGAGTCTTTTTTTAGCTTATTTCCGAACCCCTCCTGCCCTCCCAAACCCAAAACTGAGCGTCACTTTGTCACGTTCCAATCCCTCACACAGAGCCAACCTGCTACGTGACAGCTGGTAACACGAGATCCGCCACGGAGCGGCCATCATTTCACAGCCAAATAAAACGTAGTTGACACTGAACGCTCACTGAAACGTCCAGCTTGTCGTATTCCCAGATGTTTCTATGGTTGCTGATGTACCCATTGATTCTTCTAAGGTTGTTGCTTGCAATTGCATTGGTAGGAATACAAAGGGGTGGGGTTGCTGTTTTGTTGTCTTTGAAATTACGGAGTGGGCACTTAATGGCTCTTTAAGCTGTCATTAGGTTTTAATGGCTAACGGTTTGACTAGCCATTTTCCTAGCGATACACATTTACGCCCGTAATTGGATATCTGAACACAACGCAGTTTTAACGCCATTCACTGACAGGTTAAGACCTTGGGTTCAATAAGAATGTAGGTTTCTCTGAGGACGGGACCCCAGCAAGGGGTGAGCGGCGTAAAGGTTATGGAGGGGAGTAGCCATTTAGCCGAAGTACTGCAGCTGTTGTTTAGCAAAAGCATACGAATTACACATTGGATTGTAGCTCTCTGCTGGTATTGATTCAGAACATTCCTCATCTTTTCCAGGTAAGCGGGGGATGTGTCTGCACAGACAGATGAAAAGTACGCAACTCTTGCTATTTACCAACTCGTGATGAACGAGCAACAAACATTGAGGGGAAACAGGGATCTATACCTGAAATGCCATAGAAATAGAATTCTAGATCAAGGCTTCCGATTCAAAGCAATGAGCCCATAACCAGAGGACTTCCAGTTCTATGTAACATACAATAATATCCTTCTTTCAGAGCATTGACACTAGGTAAATGTTGTATTCAAGGACATTTATAGATGAAGGATTATCAGTGTTGGTTTGTACAGTGTATATCTTACTGATCGTAACATGTATGGGACCTTTTCCAATTTAAACACAACACATACAGTAGGGTTCTACAGCATATGAGGTTCCATGTGGGTTTGCTGCGTACAGCTTACTCGTGATTTCTGACCATAGGATGTTACGGGGAGGAACTCCAGGGGAGCCCATTGGATGAGCAAACCAGAGATCACACCCCTCTGAAACTTCTACCAATGGGTTTGAGAAGGAAATGAGGAGAGACAACATGAGGAGTGAGGATGTGAGGTGTGAAATCGTGAGGACGTTAGGTGGGAGGAGTGAGGATGCGAGGACGAGCGCAGAACACATTCGAGATGTTCTCAGCATCTTTGTTACAGATATCAATACAGACAATTTTGTCTTCTACATGGTCAAATAAAGTGCAATTATTAAATGAGATGTCCTTGTAACAGTCCTTCCTTTACAGAAGCAGAGAGGATGTGACCTCATTGATTGATTGATCCACCAGATGTTCAGTACTGTGTCCCTGGCTGATCGTTATAGTGGTGGTCCAACACTCTGCGTCTCACTGTACCACGCAGTCCAGTCCTGCACAAGGCTACAATACAAATTGGCTGTGTGCCATATCGTCATCGCCATGGCTGTTGGTTTAATTACCTGACCTTCCCTGTTGCCCAGACCGAGGCGTGAACGTGTGTGTGTCTAGAGACCTGGTCGAAAGCCAGACTATAATCAATGTCACCCACGGCGGGTGACATTAACCAGCCATGACACCTCCCACCCCTCTCGTCTCCCACCTCACTGCTCTCAGTACGCAGCTGGCCTGAACCTCCCTCTCTCCATCATAATGCTGGTACACAAGTTCACCACTCCGACTCCCTCACTCCCCCCCCTCTCTCACTCTGCCCCCTCTCTCTCACCCCCCCATGTCTCTCTCTCTGTTTGTATTTTGGCCTGGTTATGCTGATGGAGCACTACATGTTTAAAGTAGTGGCGTAGTGTTCACCATCACTGTCTCACCTTGCTCTCTGTGTCACCTGATCTCTGATGTGTTCCGGTATGTTTGTGAGTGTGCGTGCTTCCTTAAGGGTGCAGGAAGTCACTAATGACCTCTGTATAACTGGTCTTCTTACCACCATACGCTGTCAATTATTAAATCGCACCTCCATGACCTTTATCAGCCAACATTCCTCCACACACACAATTGGGGATAGAGCTAGAATTATGGTTGCTTTTAGGGTTAGGCGTTAGAGATTAGGGTTAGATTCAGGCATAATGGTGAGGTTATTGAGATTGAAGAGTAACCCTCATCCTTGGTTTCACTGTTTCACCTTGCCCTTAAAACGTTTAAAAAAATACTACATTTGCAATGGCAGTTTTGAAACAGAGGAAGCAAACACCTTAATGTTGTATTATACCCCCCAAAATATAACATTTGGAATAAACTGTCAAAGTGAAGCCCAGAGGGGATGTGTTTCACTTATAACTATGGCCAAAATATCCAATGTTTTCCGATGTTTTGTCCAAAATGTTTAGATTCAGGTTAGAAGAACTGTTTTTCTGGTCTCCACAAGTCTTTTTGTATGTTCTGTATGCATGCTTAACCTTTCACCACAGAGTCAATACAACCAAACCCAAGGATCACGACCTATGTAACCCACGTCTTTACATGACAGACACTACACAAGAGTGAGCCAGGGCCAGCAGGGGTTAGGGGGGCTTTTGGGACAAAGAAGTATTCTAGGGGTCCGCTTGGCAAAGATGGCTAAGTCACTGCATTGCAGCACAGTCAAAATTAGTGGATCTCAACCTTCTTTGGTGCAGCGCCCCCTATCCATTAAACAGGTCACTTAACACCCCCTATCAAATAAGATGTAGGCTAATTGCCCTTAATATTAATTGTTATTATTATTATCGTTGTTATTGTTATTATTATTATTGTTATTATTATTATTATTATTACTATTCTTATTATTATTGTTATAATTATTATTATTATTATTATTACTGGGGCTTCTTGTAAAGCAAAGGCCTCATTTCAGATCTTAAACATGCTTCTTCTTATTATTATTTTATTATTATTCTGCTGGTAACACCTCTTACAGCTTTTTAAATTAGAGGAAAAATGTTGTTCCTGACTGGGATTAAATAGGCATCTTGATTACTCATCACGTGCTGGTGTGGGTATTTACCTGGGACACCCTTCATGCATAATGAGTAACCAAGTGCCTACCACACTCCCAGTGCCCAGAGATTGGCGCGCTAAACCATAACACAAACTAACCAAACCACACACAGATAACCGTAAGTATAATAAAACATATAATCATAAAACACTTTTTAAATTGAATATCTGTCACTTGCTGGCTTGAATCTGACAATTTCTGACATTAGTCTAAAGCTCAGCTGGGACATCGTGGATTTTTAGAGAAGCTTCTAGTGCTCCCACGTCGCAGAGCTGGCGCGAAGTATAACAGCACGTCCAAACCAACGTACTGCAGCACGCCAACCTTGATTAAACGACACATAACATGATGTGTTTTCATCATAACTTATACCATTGGATGGGACGCGGGGTACTGATCTTAAAGGAGCATTCCTTGTTTTGGCTATAATGATGGGGTCCCGACATCTCTAGGGAAAACAAATTGTCATTGTGCGCTCAGAATAAAGTGTGTAAACCCACCGAGCATGCGAATGAGACCAGGGCAGAGATGTGTCAAAGATGTTTACACAGCTATTGTGTCTGTCGACAGTCTGCAGCAAATACCAAGCGGTCTCCTCATAAAATGTGTGTGTATTTTGTGCATGGTTGAGCTTGCTGAAGTCCAACCCATTGTGCTTCATCCTGATTTAGCGCTCTCTTTTTGCCTCTTGCTGTTCCCCTCCTCTCCTCCCCTACAACCCAAACCTGTTCCTCTTCCCTTCCTACTCTGGTCTCTCCCTAGTCTGCAGTTGCTAAGCAACAACTGATTGAAAATGAGGGGGAAGCAATTTACCAATTAGAAGCATTCCCAATGAAAGTGGTGTCAAGAGTTCTACTGGTTATCAGAGGCCTGTCCAGATACGTCTGTGACAGTGAGAGAGATCCACGCACGTCTGTTTCGGTTGGGAGAAGTATGGAAAACACACAGACATAGACACACACACACACAAACACACACACACAAACATCTTGATGTGATGTAAGAATACAACTGGGACAGAAAGGGACAGAACAATACTGTTACTTATAAACAATAAAATAAACTTCATATATAATATTTCTTACAGATGAAGACTTGGTTCTCCGTCAAGTTAGGAGAGGGGTGAGAGGGGTTTGAAAAGGGGGGTGATAGGGGCTTGAAAGGGGGGTGAAGTTGATCTATTTGAGGGTTGAGACACATTGAGGTTGTACCTTTACACAGCGAGATCAACTAACTAGAGGTCTCTAAGAGGTCTTTGTATTAAGCCATGCGTCTACTCCATCCTTTCTTAAGTTCTTCTCCTATTCTTCTTTCCTTCCTCTCAACATGATGACACACACAGGGTAGGAGGCAGTTATACTGCAAGTCCCTCTTTGCCATGAAAATTAACTTAATTCCAAAAACATTTCCACTGCATTTCAGCCCTGGCAGAGAAAGACCAGCTGCCATCATGTCAGTGATTGTCTCATTAACACAGGTGAGAGTGTTGACGAGGACAAGGCTGGAGATCACTCTGTCATGCTGATTGAGTTAGAATAACAGACTGGACGCTTTAAAAGGGGGGTGGTGTTTGAAATCATTGTTCTTCCTCTCTCAACCTTGGTTACCTGCAAGGAAACATGTGCGGTCATCATTGCTTTGCACCAAAAAAGCTTCACAGGCAAGGATATTGCTCCTTGTAAGATTGCACCAAAATCAACCATTTATTGGATCATCAACAACTTCAAGGAGAGAGGATCAATTGTTGTGAATAAGGTGTCAGAGCACCCAAGAAAGTCCAGCAAGCGCCAGGATCATCTCCTAAATTTGACTCAGCTGCGGGATTGGGGCACCACCAGTGCAGAGCTTGCTCAGAAATGGCAGCAGGCAGGTGTGAGTGCATCTGCACGCACAGTGAGGTGAAGACGTTTGGAGGAATGCCTGGTGTCAAGAAGGGCAGCAAAGAAGCTACTTCTCTTCAGGAACAGAGTGATATTGTACAAAAGGTACAGGGATTGGACTGCTAAGGACTGGGGTAAAATCATTCTCTCTTACGAATCCCCTTTCCGATTGTTTGGGCCATCTGGAAAACACCTTGTCTGGAGAAGATAAGGTGAACACTACCATCAGTCCTGTGTCATGCCAACAGTAAAGCATCCTGAGACCATTCATGTGTGGGGTTGCTTCTCAGCCAAGGGAGTGGGTTCACTCACAAATTTACCTAAGAACACAGCCATGAATAAAGAATGGTACCAACACATCTTCCGAGAACAACTTCTCCCAACCATCCAAGAACAGTTTGGTGATGACCAATGCCTTTTCCAGCATGATGGAGCACCTTTCCATAAGGCAAAAGGGATAACCAAGTGCCTCAGGGAACAAAACATCTAAATTTTGGGTCAATGGCCAGGACTTAATCCCATTGAGAACTTTTGGTTGATCCTCAAGAGGCGGGTGGACAAACAAAAACCCACATTTTCTGACCAACTCCAAGCATTGATTATGCAAGAATGGCCGGCCATCAGTCAGGATGTGGCCCAAAAGTTTATTGACAGCATGCCAGGGCGGACTGCAGAGGTCTTGAAAACAAAGTGTCAACAATGCAAATATCGACTCTTTGCATAAACTTAAAGCCTTTGACACTTATGGAATGCTTGTAATTATACTTCAGTATACCACAGTAACTACTGACAAAAAGATCTAAGAACACCGAAGAAGCAAAGTTTGTGGAGACCAATACTTGTGTCGTTCTCAGAACGTTTGACCACGACTGTACTGCATAAGAGCCTTAAAGTGAGAGTTCAGAATTTCATAAGACTCAGATGAACTTGTGGATACCGTGTTTATTTATGATCATGCAGGTGGTTAAATCTTCTGTTGCTCAGTTGGAATACATGTTTTGAGCGAGATGGAGATCTGCCAGTGTATGGATACTGTAGGTGTGAGCAATATTTTTACCCTATTCCTTTCATCAATCCACAGAATTCAGATTTGCAATTGCTTCAATGAAGATTGAAATGATGCTTTTGAATTATTCAAACACGCTAGACAGTGTTTCGTAACATTTTCGCCATTTATACCTAATTACCCATTTCAGATGTTTACTGTATTTGGATCAAGTATGTAATGTTACCACCGTTTTTTTTTAACAACAGACTTCACGGGATCTAATAGTCAGTTTGAAGCTCTTCACACCATAATCTTCTGTGAACAACGCCTGTGAAATACCAGGATGCCATTCACCGCCGTAATCAAAGGTGGGTTAGCCTGCAGCACTGAACCTGTGAGAGCGTCGAGCAGTGGAGACGGGAGGGACAACTGAAGAGTCGTGGGAGGAACGTGGGAGGGAGAAAAGACAGGGAATCTTTGCCGCAGATGTGGGAACGCCATGTGAGTGTGTGTATTCATGATGTGTGTGTTTGTAACTGTACAGCATAGATGTGTGGGTTTAATACATAGGCTACTGCATCTATTTCTGTATGTTACTGGGCCTCCATGCGGGGCCTTTCCTGGATGTCCCATTGGAACGACAGAGAAAGAGAAGGGCGGAGAGGAATGTCTTCTCAGACAGAGCTACCTCAGATGAAATTCATCCGCCTGCTGCTAACACTTCTGCGGGAAAGAACTGGACATGCAGTCCTAGAACTTCTACAGGTGGAGGACTCAGACGTGCAGTATGGCCCTTTCTTTGAAGCAGTCACACAAAATAACTTAGGAGTAGGGAAGAAATAAAGGGGAAAAAATCACTTGTGACACTGCCGATAACTTCTACTGGAGACGAATGGACTGAATGTAGGTCACTCTGGATAAGAACGTCTGTGAAATGAATAAAACTTAACGTGAAAAAGTATAATGAAAAGTCCTGGCTCTGTCGAAACCCAGACCCGTAGGGGTCGTAGGTTATTATTTCTAGGTTTTTTCAACCGTGGGACCAAGCCAGTATGTCCCGCGAGGAAGACGGCTGAATGCGAGAGTGGGGGAAGGGTAAAAAAATGAGGAGTCAAATTGAAAGTGAGCAGAGGTTACTAGTGGAGAGTGAAGCTGAGAGACAGATACTTTCACTTCAGAGGCACAAAATGGAAGAACCACCCCAAAAAAGAAACAAGAAATCTAAAATGGCAGCTGCAGCTCTGATCACTTCTGGAATGTCATGCTTTTTGCACACATACTCCATCCTGAGGATATGCCAATGCAGTTAGACTAGAGCTGTGAACTGTCAGTCGTCTCCATGGCCACCTTGCTGAACGGAGCGCTAACCTCCTGGCCTGATGCAGGCACTATCACCCCCACATCTTCCTCCACTGGCTGATAATGAGCGCTCACGTGTTCAGACCAATTACTCAATGTATTAACGGGCCAAATCCAGAATATGCATTTGCACATCAAAGAAGCCAGTGAGTCATGGCTGTGCTGTGTCCTTGTGCACGCGTGTGTGCACTACAGAGCACGTTAATAATGCTCAGAGAAGAAAGAAAATGCCTGCACACTGTCCAAGAGACCATGTATACGACCCCTCAGCCTCCCTCCAACACTGGTGGGTTTCAGGGGAGCAGGCAGAGAAAAACTCCTGTGTGAAGCCAACATGTTCAGTAAGTGTAGTTAAGGTAGTGCCTGTATGTGTGGGTGTGTGTGTACCAGTGTGAATATGTACACAATTAGGTACAGTAATTGCCTACATTCATCCCATGTTTCAACATTATCTTAATGTGTGGAGGGTGTGTTTATATGTGCATGAAAGTGTGTGTGAGTTGCTTGCATTTAAATGTGTTTGCGTGTGTGTTTAAATGTTTGAGTGCGTTTACAGTAAATATTTTTGAGCGTGTTTAAATGTGTTTGACCGCATTTAAAGGTGTTTGAGCACTTGTTTAAACATCTTTGTGCACATCCTTAAATGTGTTTGAGCGCATTTAAAGGTGTTTGTGCGCATATGTATAGGTGTTTGAGCATATGTTTAAATGTGTTTGAGCGCATTTAAAGGTGTTTGAGCATATGTTTAAATGTGTTTGAGCGTGTTTAAAGGTGTTTGAGCACATGTTTAAACGTCTTTGTGCACATATTTAAAGGTGTTTGTGCTCATATTTAAATGTGTTTGTGCATATGTTTAAAGGTGTTTAAGCACATTTTTAAACGTCTTTGTGCACATATTTAAAGGTGTTTGTGCTCATATTTAAATGTGTTTATGCATATGTTTAAAGGTGTTTAAGCGCGTGTTTACATGTGTTTGTACGCGTGATGAAAAAATGTTGGAACGTGTATTTAAACATGTTTGAGTGTTTAAACATGTTGAAGCGTTTATTTAAACATGTTGGAGCGTGTGTTTCAATATGTTATAGTGTGTGTTTAAACGTGTTTGGAATTGTGTTTAAATATGTTCTAGCTTGTGTTTAAACACGTTTGGAGCGTGTTTCAATATGTTAGCGCGTGTGTTTAAACGTGTTTGGAATTGTATTTAAATAAGTTCTAGCTTGTGTTTAAACATGTTTGGAGCGTGTGTTTCAATATGTTAGCACATGTATTTAAACGTGTTTGGAATTGTGTTTAAACATGTTCTAGCTTGTGTTAAAACATGTTTGGAGCTGTGTTTTATTTGAACGGTGAGTGATGTGTGCATGCGTCACCCTGTCCAAGTGGCAGCCCCAAAAAATGTTTTCCTCTATTTCTGTCCGACAGATCAGCATTGCGGTTCGCTCTCGCTACGGGTGTCAGAAACCATGGCCGTTACCATGGCGATGCCACACTGCAATATTCCTGTCTGTTGCAGCCTCACAACGAGAGAGTGGTGTGTGTGTGTGTGTGTGTGTGTGTGTGTGTGTGTGTGTGTGTGTGTGTGTGTGTGTGTGTGTGTGTGTGTGTGTGTGTGTGTGTGTGTGTGTGTGTGTGTGTGCGGGTGTTTG
>JACXGM010010748.1:7805-26091 GCA_016801145.1 Umbra pygmaea | reverse complement strand
GTGTGTGTGTGTGTGTGTGTGTGTGTGTGTGTGTGTGTGTGTGTGTGTGTGTGTGTGTGTGTGTGTGTGTGTGTGTGTGTGTGTGTGTGTGTGTGTTGCACGTTATTGTGGAAATGGGAAGGTGGCAGGAGACATGGTTGTTTATCTGGATCTTCCCTCATGAAACAAACAGAGGAAAATCTAACAGAGGAGGAGGGTTGAGAGATAAAATGACGTTCCAATTAACTGTGGAGAAAGAAATCAGCCTGCCCAGATAAGACCTATGAAGAGGTGAGACAGAAATGAGGAACAGAAAAAGAAAGATGGAGAGATGTACAGGGAAAGACCAGTCTGTTTCCATCTACTAATATGCAAATGCAATGCTAAACACGAGCTAGCGTGCGGGGGTGTGTGGCGCAACAGGCCATATTGACTCTATGTGATGGGGGGGTACAGCAGGGTTGCCTAGATACAGTATGTGTCCTCATGCTTCTGTATTGGTAGTGGCACTCAGTGAGGCACTGGTGTGTCTTTGATACTGCAGATATAATTTAACATAAAATGGCTGAATAGTTGGCTGTCTTTCTTGATCGCTGTGTATGTGACTGTTTTTGTTGGTGGGTTTGATAGCAAATCCAGTAAACTGATTTGATCATTTTCAAATGCATTGTGCATTGTGTGTATTTGTCTGACTGTGTTTCTGCATACCAAATACAATCCTTGGTCACTATAAAGTCTGACTTTCTTTTTCTGCATACCAAATACAATCCTTGGTCACTATAAAGTCTGACTTTCTTCAACGATGTTTAAAACATGACACTTGTGTTGCTACTCAGGAGTCTGTGCAGGTTGTGTTGAGGAGCCAAAAACTGTCAACACTACAAACACTGTGCTCTAAAAACGGAGACCTAAAACGACATAACTACACTGGATCTTTCTTTATTTAGCTGAGTAAGTGGCAATGTGCTCCCAGGGGATCTGGAGCAGTCCACCACAGTCACCTCAATAGAACAGGCATAAATATTAGGATGTGATAATCCTTTGAAATTTTTATTTATTAAAAAAAAATGTTTGTCTGAGTAGGGTGCATTAACCACTCTACTGGACTCCAGCATGTATAGCATTGGTATTATAATGAGTGTGGGGTATATCATCCTGCGTGGTACAAGCTGCAATATAGCTTTGCCTACATGGATGGTTTTGCTGGACTAATTTATTATTCGGCCCATTATAACATGTGTGGGCTGATAATGATGATATATCTATAGGGCGCTATTGTCGTTTGCAAATCTGCAAGCCCTTTAAAAGCTAATGTGTTCTGGGGCGTGCATGTGTTTTACAATCTTTGTGCATGATTTAAATTTGGCCGGTATTCAAAACATAAAATCTTTTTTAGCGCAGGACGTTAAGGTTAGGAGTTAATAAGTGTTAGGTGTCTGGATTCAGCATTTAAATGTTTTTTGTGGTTATGGTTGGAGGGAAGGTTAGTGTACAATTTAGGGACATTATTTTAATTGTAGTTATTCCTTTATTGGGGGGTCAATTGCTGGTTTTAAACAAGCATACTAAAACTGGCATGAACATGCGTTGTGGTGTGAACCATGGCGCGTGGGCACCACACAGTGGTCATTACAGTACAACTCACTTTCTATTAATCCACCACATTATCAGTAAGAGACGATTGTTCTGTATTGGACTGATTACTGATCATTAGCAGTGTGTTTAAGCCTGCCTAACCAACACTAAGGGCCCTAATTTAACAATCTAAGCACATTGCGTGAAGCGCATGGCACAAGTGCCCTTTGGGCCTGTCCAAATCCACTTTTGCTAGTTTGACAGCGGATAAAAGGGTCCATGCGCCGGGCGCATGGTCTAAAGGGGTTGTACTAAGTGTCCTTCATTAATTCATTAATTCATAGGTGTGTTTTGGGCGTAACATGAAATAAACCAATCAGAGATTAATCTCCCATTCCCTTTAAGAGCCAGATGCGTTTGTAGCATTCGCACATTGCTATTATGACGGCAAATTTGCACCGTAATATTTTTATTTGTAATATTTTGCATGTTTGTGTGCTGCTGCGCTTCCCTGCATGTGTGCATCAAGCATAGTGTGAATGCGCTGTGCCTATGCCATAGATGCATTTGACTAATTTGCTGTTAAAATAACTATGACATGCTGCGCCATTGACTTTAGACCAGGTATTTGTTGGTCAATGGCACAATCACTTTTAGATGCCTCAAGATAGCAATACACCTTGAATTATCCTGAACATACCTCCCTGTTAAACCAGCACTCCCATGGGCGCAAATATGGGTGCATGTGCAATTGCTATTTAAACAATGCAGACGCCTGACGGGAAATTGACAACTGCATCAGTCTTTAACTAGCAAAGACATTTGCGTTCAGACTTTGCGCTGGGTTACGCCGGGTGCAAGATAGGGCCCTAAGTATTGTATACTGTTCACTTTGCGTTGCTCTGAGTTATATATCCTGTTTGCCTTGCGTTTGTTGTGTTCTAAAGTTTTCGTTCCAACTCTGCTTTTGTTTCCGCCACATTACTTCTTCAACTACATGATGCAGATTCATTATAGAATGACTGACCAGCATTATGGGTAACAATGAGTTGGAGCAAGTGGATATCCAAGAGGGGAATTATTTGCTAAAGCATCTTAATTTGTCTTTCCACCAAGACGCAGAGAAGCAGCCAGCTGTGCCAAGCTGCCCGTACCTACACAGCCTGTACCTACACCATGTTGCATGTTCTGGTGAGTCCTCATTACCTGTCTCTCCCAGCTAAGTTCAATGGGACCCAAGGCAAATGTAGCACATTCTTCCATGAGGCACAGCACTATGTTAACCATCATGACTGGGGTTCTCCGTCGGGCAGGGACAAAGTGGGGGAAGTAATACTCCTGCTCACTGGCCAGGCGCTATACAATGCCACTGGTATTTGGAGGAAGAGCGAACCAGATTTGGAGGATTATGAACTGTTTGCGAAAAAGCTACAGCACATCTTCACTCCACTCTACTTTGGGGATTATGAGAGAGAGAAGCCAGCTCTCCAACCCCGCTCTAATCGGCACCTAGTCAACAGCTGCATCCCTTCTGACCAAATCTCAGATATGGGGCTCGACTGGGAGCAGTCGGATCAACTGCCAGCCACACCGCGGGATCCTGCCCAGCCCACACTGTCCAGTATGCTACTCCAGAAGCTATCCTTAATCAGCCCGCTGCTGCCAATCCTGCCAGCCCTGGTAGGCAGGAGGGTGGTGGTACTTCGTGTAGGTCCCTGGAGGAGACTATGCAGTGGGCATGCCAGCTCCCTGCGGGAGCCTCGCGGGGGATGACATTTTTTTTTGGGGGGTTGGGTGCCTCAGAGCCTGCACCCTTGGTGGGGGTTCTGTGGTGTGGGCACCACACCGGGGTCATTACGTTACAACTCACTTCTAATGTATCGGCCATTATATACTGTTCACTCTGTGATGCTGCGTTTCCCTTGCATTTGTTGTTTCTTAAGATTCTAAGTATCGTTCCAACTCTGCATTTGTTGTTTCTTAAGAGTCTAAGTATTGTTCCCACTCTGCATTTGTTTGTGCCTCATTACTTCTTCAGCTACACCATGCAGATTCATTACATGCGTCTACATCTGTGCATTTGCAAATGTGTGCATGTGCGTTGGTTTTAATTTCCTACAGTTTCCCACAGGGCTGTTTCATCAGTGTTTTTTAGCCATCTCAGAATCAAAATAACCCATTGGAAACTTGGTAGCTCAAAGGTTTGAAATTAAACACCACAACTGGTTGATGAGAAAATGCAAAAGCTCTTTATTGCCGTCACAGACATCTTACACCCATGTACAATCTATACCAAGCTGTGTGAAATGCTGGGCTCGTTTGGCTTGAAACACTGTACAAATTTGTCAGGCACGCACAGAGCATTTGCACGCATTAGATGACGCTACTGTAGTTGGGCAATCCGGTATGTAGGCAGACAAGCTTACCTTACCATTTTAGTAAATTAGCTGACACTGTTATTGCTAATAAGGTAATGCATACATTACAAATCAGTAATGGGGAAAGTTACTGGCCTTAAAGCATTTTCAGGGGAAGCAGAGTAGGATGGTATTCAATTTTTTTATCTCTGCCTTACCTCTACTGTGACACTGTGAGTCTGTCATCGTGTATGTGTCGCTTGGTCTTTAGTTCTGCCTAGCTCTGTCTCTCTTTCTTCTTTCATGTGACTCTTTATCCCTATTCATCCTAATGGATATGTTTATGTCAGTGTGCGTGCGTGCGCGTGTCTGTGTGCGTGCATGTGTCTGTGTGCATGCGTGTATGTGTGCGTGCAAGCGTGTCTGTGTGTGAAATGAATATGGCTTTACTGTTTGTGGAATTGTAAATTTGGGAGTTCATTATTCCACAAAAGAGGAAATCATGAGGCCTGTAATGCTATCATGAATAATTTCATTACTTTGAGTAGCTCCTATTTTTCTGCAGCACTGCAGATAAATATTTTTTTGGGGGGGCTTTTTCGTATGCCACTCGGATACTGAACAGAAGGTTGGTTGAAAAGGATGTGCAAAAGTGAAAATAAATGTCTATAATTAAACACAATATTGTCATTGATACTGTGCATGCCACTGGCATTACTATTTTGAATTTAATTTGTAATGGTAGACAGAGATGCATCTTTAATTCTCACCTTAGTTGCCATGAGGACATGTCTCACTAATCTCCCCCTCACCACATTCTAAGAATACATGCTGTTTGAAAACAGATATGGTCGGTGTAAAAGTGTCATCCAAACCTTCCTTGGACTAATTGCTTAAAAAATCATTTTTTTGCATTTTGTAATTGTTTGATACTCTAACAAGACTAACAATTGTATCTGTTAATGAGTCTTACAAGGTATTATGCTCCAGAGCTTCCTCAATACATCGCACTCCGACCACCATGTTTGAGCTTTGATTAGGACAATACTGTGGGATATAGTGTTTGGTTAATGCCAGACATAACATGACCTATTTCGTTAAAAAAACTCCACTCGGTCTATTGAACATTCTTCCAGGACTATTGACAGAACTTGACAGTTGCTTCTAGGCAAGTTTTGGCAAATTTGAGTTGACGTTTTGGAATGCATAGATTATGTTATGTCTGGCAAACACTGAACACAGCATTGCAGGTCAAACATTGCAGTGGTCATATGTTCAGGAAGTGCTGCAACCGTACATCTCAGAATTTCTCCCAAATTACATTTAGTTAAGCAGATTTATGCGAGCATTCCAACCATTCCACACATTCCATAGTGTTCAAAATTATATTGCAACATTCACAGTTCAGGTTAGGTAGGAGGATACTACAAACGTAACTGACCCTCTCATACGTTCATATTTCACATATTTCGTTTTTACAAAATAGTTCCCTCAGAACGTATTTCATGTGATTTAGGGCTGGAAGTACTGCAGCATCAACAGCTCTACGACATGACATCATTGGAGGAAATTAGAATTTTGTTTTGTAGTAGATCATTCTAAAAGAGAATGTCAGGTGATTTACCCACAGGCTGAATATGAATAAAACACGGTTAATGCAGCAATAAAACAAAAAATTGTATGCTCTTATATATCATGATGGCTGAAAAGCAATGCATTTAAAGAAACATAATTGAGATGTTGTGGCAGAATCTGTAAATGAGCAGTTCATAATCACGCCTACAAATGTTCTTAGTTTTTAAGCATTCTGTAATTAAGAACTGGTGAAGAACTCTTCCACAGCAATTAGAGACACTGGTACCCACTCACTGGAATCATTTGTTTGTAGTCATGAACACAACAAGCTATTGAGGTGAACCGGTGATTCATGTTTTCAAAAGGGGTGGGGTCATTAGGGAAATATATATTTTATCAATATTTTACATTAAAAACTGTTTAGGTTGATATGTCATTTAATAAGAAAAGTAATAAGTAATTTGCAACAGACCTACCAGATAGTGATTTAATTGTTTTCTTACTTCAATCAGTATAACATGTACGTATATGCGATGATGTTACTGTCTGTTACTGATGAGAAAAAGTTTGGAAGCTTCACACAACAACACCTATGGCATACAATACTTGAAACGGGAGCCAAAAGAAGTCTTAAAAAAGAAAAGGAACAACTTAGAAAATGTTGCAATTTAAATATGGTTCATTGTTTTTAATTGATAAGATTGGAAACATTTTATGACTTTTAATTTAAAAAAAAACACTGCTGGTCCTCACTAGCATTTGGCTTTACTGGGTATCTACTCATGCTTTTACACTCACATGCAACAGATAACTGGTTTTATTTGTGGTTTCAGATATACACTTTCATTTAATGCATTCAGTTAATATTAAGGTATCAGTCGAGTCAATTCTAAAATATGTTTTCTCTCACCAAACACCACAAAATAACCTATGTATGTGCTCTCTGAGAAACCATTGTTTGTGTTTAAATTTTACACATTATTCTGAAGCTACTGACCTTACCTTGAAGGTGAGTTTACTGGGCCAGTACAGTGTCTTTGGCTCCAGGGGTCTTCCAGGGATCCTACTGTGAGGTTCAGATATATGGAGAGTTCAAACAGGGCGCGTAACTCCATGGATAAAGGCAATATTACGAATGGCCCATGCACACCTTATAAGATTAGAATGTGTTGTCGCCATGACAAATGGAACTGTTACAAGACTGACCTTCACATGGGGCTGAGACTCAAACAGGAGCTGTTTAATGGAAAACTGAAACTCAAAGAAAATATTGACATAACTTTAAAAGTTACAGTTTCTCAGAGAGCACAGGGAGGATCTAACTTGGTATTTGGGGAGAGACATATTTTATGAACTAACTCATCTGGATTCATGCATTAAATAAATGACTGCAGCGCGTATTTTTTATGAACCATATATGATCTGTTGTGTGAGAGTGTCTGAGCTATGCATGTTAGTGTGCTACCCAGCACAGCCACCTCCATGCTAACAACATCCAGCTCATTTTTTAGTTGACAATTATTAAAAATTCCAATTGCATCAACTAACCAGCAATCAAAAATCAAATTTTCCAAAGTTTTCTATGTTGGAGCACATGACGCTTTGGTGAGAATGTCATCAAAGACCTTGCGATAAAATATATATTCATCCCTAGATATTTTCTCAGTTTTCTTCAAAGTTACTGAGGCAGAAGTGTGGACTAAGTGCCAATACCTTAGCATATTAGGGACTCCTGGGTAACGTCCAAGCATGAGAGCAATTATACTTCTTGTTCGCATAAAATACACAAGGGGCTTGGCCTAGGCTCTGACTGGAGAAAACACAGTCTTGCTACTGTTTGCATATATATGGCAAAATGAATGACATGCGACTTGTAAACCGTAAGGACTTCTTTATGTATGCATATCCATTTTAAAAGAACCAAAGCAAAACAGGATTAGTTACTTGACTTCATTTGTCCGTAATAGTCCAGGGGAGAACAGATTGAATGGCAATGAAGACACTTTCATGCATTAACTCCGTTCGAGGAGAATGTCAGAACACTGAGCACTGATAATGTTTCATCAAAACGAATTATGTTGATATCCAAACTCTGCCCACTCATGGCCATTCGATATCTGGTAGCAGATGATTGGCAAAACGGCTTGGAGAAATCGAATCGGGTGACAGTTAGAGTAGGCAAACGAGCAGTGCCATTCCATGGATACTACCTTAGGGAAATGTATGTAGGTGTAAATCATACTTGTTCATTTCACCTGGGATAGTGCAACTGAAACAGATGACGCAACGATCAGGCCACCTGTTCAAACCAGCACTAATTCCATGTATTTAAGTATGTAGTAAAGTATGTATCTACTCAAACACATCCAAAAAATAATTATAAATAAAACATAATTAAGAAGTCAACAATAATAGTTTGTAGGTAATGGTACCAAAGGCCAAAACTCTTAAAAAACCCAACATTAGTCCATCAGTAATAAAATTCAAATGACTGCCGATGTTGACATTAATATTATGTGAACAAATTACATAAAATAGTTCCCAGATAAAATGAACGCTGACCTGACAATAGCGGCAGTGTACAAGGGGTAAATAGGGTGTCCATGGAAGGCTGCGTGTACAGATGTAGGTGTTCGTGTGTCAGGCGCAGTTTTTTGGGGGGGGCATGGGGGGTCAACCGCCCCCACATAAATCTGATTTGCCACCATTTCTGCCCCCCCAATCTGATTGGGTCAGAGTTCTGTCGCCTGTCTCTGATTAAAAGCCGGGTGTGTTTTATTTATTTGCCTGTTTTGTAAAGAGTTTTTCTTTACATCCAGTTAAACAAGGTAAAAGGCCTGCGTTGGTGATGTCCTCATCAACAGGGCAGGGCATGCTAAATGAAACACCTCAAAAACAGTAAACACACACAGTCCTTTTATCCGCTCTCTGTTAAAAACTATAAACATTGAGATTACCGACCATGGATGCTGACACCGACATGATTGGAGTCGGGATCATCAACATAATTGTACATTGTGGCCATAGAATGTTCATATTCACATAATTTAAACAAATCGTATGGACTTTAGTGAATTCAGCTATTTATTTCCTCCCCAGTCCCAGTGATGTTAACGTTACGGCTATAGGTGTTATGAAATGTAACTTTTTGTGTAATGTTACCTAGCTAAAGCGTTGCTTATCAAAATGTACAGTGATTCGGATAAGTAGGTAATCTGGTGTGATTTCAGTTGTAGCGTCTTAAACCTCAGATAGCTAGTTTTGTATTTTTATCAGCCTCATTGAATTGAATAGAGCATGTAGCAACATAATAAATCAATATGGTATTGAATTGCATACATTTATTTCTCAGGGAGAAAATAGGAAAATAAATCATGAAAAGAAAACAGTACATCCAAAGACAGAGTTCAGAAACCAATGAGACAACCAGTCAGGACCAGACCAGCTTTGGACCTGCCAGTGATATTTGAAACCAAGCAGAGAAAACCAGTCAGGACCAGACCAGCTTTGGACCTGTCAGTGATATTTGAAACCAAGCAGAGAAAACCAGTCAGGACCAGACCAGCTTTGGACCTGCCAGTGATATTTGAAACCAAGCAGAGAAAACCAGTCAGGACCAGACCAGCTTTGGACCTGTCAGTGATGGTCAGAACCAAGCAGAGACAACCAGTCAGGACCAGACCAGCTTTGGACCTGCCAGTGATATTTGAAACCAAGCAGAGAAAACCAGTCAGGACCAGACCAGCTTTGGACCTGCCAGTGATATTTGAAACCAAGCAGAGAAAACCAGTCAGGACCAGACCAGCTTTGGACCTGTCAGTGATGGTCAGAACCAAGCAGAGACAACCAGTCAGGACCAGACCAGCAGTCATCGATCTTCAGCAACAGGCACAAGTAAGAGCAGCAGGCAAAATGTTTTCATCATCCAGTTACCAAGATGCATGCATTTGTCTTCCAGTTCTTTATCAAATGCTTTTCAAGAAAAATAACTGATCTGGGTGAAACAAATGCTAATCACTGTCCTAAGTATATTTATATATTTCACAACCCAGAGCTGTGAGTCCAGTAAAGCCCATGATGTTTCCCAGAACACAGCATGGAAAAGGTAACATGAAGAGGGCTTTTGTTGCCACTTGGTACAAATAGTATTCATGGCTGGAATATTCACAGAGCCAATACTCGGCCCATTGTTTTGTATGCAGGCACTTCTCTCAATGCCCCTCAGTCTGCCTTCACTTCTCTTTCTGGATTTTCAAACTGGAAAATAAGCATTGTATAAAGATGGTGGGTTTGCCATGCAGGCTAAATCAGAGCACCGTGTAAATGCCATAATGGCATGGGCAGAATAGAAAAGACGAAATGAGAGCAACTCATCTTCTTTACAACCAATGGATGAAGAATATAGAAGAAATGTGAGAGAATCGCCACTATATAACAACTGTGGCTGATGTTCTCTTGCTTACTGCGACACAAAGCATTCCACAAAGAGGCCATCATGAGTCAGAGGACACTAAGAACAAGAGGAACGTTCTGTCAATATTATAACAAATTGCAAAATATGACCCAGTAGTGAAGAAGAAAATGGTGAGTGGAAATGCAAAGTACACAAGCAAAAAATATGCAAAACAAAATCCTTGAGTGTTTGGCAGAGATGGTCTGGTGTGATACAGTCCAACAGGTGAATAAAGTGAAGCCTTCAGTATTCATGCTGATGAAACTAAGGACAAATTTCACTGATCCTGAGATGTTACTATAATGGAACAGTGCATAATAGTTTTTACATCTTCTGCAGGCTGATCATTTAGATGCTGCTGGATTGACTGAAACGATTATCTATTGTCTAGAGAGGTATGTCCTGGAGTACAAAAGCAATATTGTGGGGCAGAGATTTGATGGGGCATCTGTAATGAGTGGATAACATTCTGGTCTAACAGCATGTATACAGGAAGTGGTAAAACATGCTGTCTATGTGCACTGTAATGAATATCGCCCGAACCTAGTCCTTGTTGATACTGTGAAGTCAGTACCTGAGGCTGCATGTTTCTTTAGTACAAAACTGTCTTCATGTCAGGCTCTTATGATCACCACGAGTGGCTAGTTGAACGGAAAGAAATGTATGAAGGTCAGCAGAGGGATCTTCAGAAAATCCGTGACACAATATGAGCATGCAGGTACTATGCCTGCCACAATTTGATGGACAGACTACCTGCTGTGCTGCGTGTACTTGAAGAGATAGACCACAAGAACAAGGGTGACAGGTCTGTGGAGGCACGGGGCCTCCTTTCACAGATACATATTTCATTCATTGGGATATTAGCAACATTGAAGAAAGTGTTGGGTGACACCTAGTTTCTTTCGGATGTGTTGCAGTCACCGTCCCTGAATCTAGCTAGTGCAGTGGACCTCATTGAAGCACTCCAGTACACATGTCAGTGCTACCGAGAAGAATCCTTTTTTCAAGAATTATGGAGAGAGATTTTAGACACTGCTCAACAATGTCATCTTAGCATTGAATGGGTTCCAAAGAGGCAACAGAAGATCTGCTCGAGATTACAAGGATCTCTAGTTGGATCCACATTAGGTCAGCACAGGAATGAGAAAGCTGATGAGCATGGTTTTAGAAGGAACATATTTCATCCAATCCTTTACACAATGGTTGGTGAACTGGACAGACATTTTTCCAAGTCCAGTTGTAAAATAATGAAAGGCATAAAAGCCCTGCACCCTGAAAGCAAGAACTTCCTAGAAGAAACAGCTATTTTTCTCAAAAAATTCATCATCAAACTTGGATGATCTAAGACATGAGCCATATCAAGCTAGAGGGATTTTGGAAAGAAAAGATGATGGAATGGAGAGCCTGACCAACTTACTGGAGTTCAGTGTGATTCTGGGAGCCTTCAAAGAGGTGTTCGACAAACTTTTCCATTTGTGTAAAATTGCAATTGCAATTGCTTCACTCTGAAGCTGATCAAGAAACACCTACGAACAACAATGACAGATGAAAGACTGAGTGACCTTGGAGTGCTCAGCGTGTTCTCAAGGATAATTCCAGTACTCAGCACAAAAACCACCAAATATAGCTGTTCTGAATCAGAGCTGCATAACCTACATGCGTACTATAACATAGACTACTGTATAGAGTATATGCAGTGTGTATGCTTTCATCAAAAAGTGGTATAAAACATCAGGTGTGTGTGTGTGTGTGTGTGTGTGTGTGTGTGTGTGTGTGTGTGTGTGTGTGTGTGTGTGGCAATTGCACGTGAACAGTGTGGAGCGAGTGCACAACAGGTATAATTACGCATATAGCTGGGCGTGAGGTGTATAAGTGTTTGCTATTCTAAACAAAAACATATGCAGTATACAGCGGTTCTTATTATACTGTATATTGTAAGACACATGCCTAATCCTGTTTTATAGTTGTTCTGTTTACTTTAGTTTAAAAAATACAAATCTGGGAGACAATGTGTCCTAAATGGTGTTGTAACAGAATTGTACAGACATACTGTAAGAACCATTTGAGGATGTGTGAAAGACGTGTAAGGATAAAAATTTTATAAGTATTTAATTTATAATGTGAATACATTTTTCTTTGCAAAAACAAAAACCAAAAATTCAACAATGCTCAAATGATTTTTATAATTCCAAGAAAAACAATATGCAAGTGCATGTGTTAATTGAAGTTCTAAGTCTGTGTGTGTGATAATCAGTGTAATTATGAATGCCAGTTGTCAGTAAAACACATGATTCAAGGCAGGATTTGGCAAAAAAAACAGGCATATAATTTTCATTGGGCAGTGGATAAGGAGTCAGACTTGTAGTTGGAAAGTTGCCGGTTCCATTCTTGACTGTGCCAAATGACATTGTGTCATTGAGCAAGGCACTTTACCCTAAGTCGCTCCAAGGTGATGTCCTTGTATTGACTGTAAGTTGCTCTGGATAAGAGTATACATGACTCAAATGTAAATGTCTCCCCTAAACAATGTCATTGATTGGGGTCAATCGTTTTCTTAATACAATGCAGAATACTTTAACCATATTTCAATGTAATTTTGTATAGATTTCCCATTATTGATTTTCTATGGCCACCCCTGACTAACACACACTCTCCTCCCTGCCACCCCCATTTAAAACATCCTAGACCCACCCCTGGTGTGTGTGTGGGTAAGAGAGAAAGTAAGAGATGGTGTGGAATAGAATAACAATCATGAGCTTAAAGTAATTTGAACAGTTAAACTGCAATTACTGTTTATTAATACATTATTGGGATAATAATAAAATTCAAAAAAATGCATGTTTTATCCCACAATGTAGTTCTCTTTTTTCGAGCTGACACTGATATGAGAGATATGGCCTGTTTAAGAATCACATGCATTTATACTGTAGCTGTATGTTCCATTGACTTCTGTGTCAGCCATTGAGAGATGAAAAACTGTTATTTTACATTATGTCCGTCCCTTACAATGAATAAATATGACGGTGAATAAAATGAAAACATTTTGCTTTAGGGGCAGATGTAAGCAAATTCCAGAATGTTGATTTGTTGTAATTAACCGATAATCAGAATAGGACAAAAAATGGGTCACACACTTTAAAATTTAATTCATGAAAAAGTCAACCACCTGTACAAACAGTGCAGTAGAACAAGACAGTGATTTGTTCGTCAGTGAAAGTCCAGAAGCCTGCAGATGTAGAGCTATTGCTCCATCTACATCACAGGCAATCAGCACTGAAGCATCATACGGCAAATTGATTCTGTGACGGCCCGTCATCCCTGAGGACCCAGCCAACCAACAGGTGAAATCTACCATTTGCACTTCTTTTGGGGAACTTGAGAGTCAAAGAGATTAAACGTTTTAAATGTGCTTTTTTTAGAAATGCACACACTTTGCAGTCACCACTAGCCATATATTCTGGTTTAAAGGGGTAGTGAACAAGTGTTCTGAGGTGTTCATTGTTCTTCATTAGTCTGAAGTCATACCTTATCCTCTCTCCTTTCATTCTGTACATTATCAGTCAATGCAAGTGTTTCTGCTATAAGGTAAAAGTGCTTTGTTACCAAACAATATTACAGGTTGAAAACACACGAACCACAAAGAAGCCCGGAAGGCAGACAAACCAAGCTAAAACATGCAGTATATTGTAAGTGCTATTTACAATGTATATTGTAAACAGTGGATGGGAATATGGTTTAAAAAGAAAAAGTTAATTAATAATTTCCATTCACATGTACAGTATCTGAATGAACACCTCAAAAAGGAGTTGGCATTCATAAATGGATTGCCTTTACAGTACTGTTCCTTGTGCTGTGTGTATTTTGGGAGTCATTATGAGGCCGCTCTCTCCAAATTAAGGGAGCATATACCCGACAGAATCAAATCAGCAGGCAACCAGATTAGATGTACATGTATACTGTGCAGTATTTATAAAACATTTAGAGGCCCACAGCTACACACATGAGTGGCCTTGTCTTAATTGCAGTGAATGCAGGCATAATATCAAGGAAAAGAATCTGACACTAATTGCAAACCACATGACTGTTAATGAACAATAAATAGGCTGTCGAAGGCTAAACAAGAGTAAAAAAGTATGCTGCAAAAGGGTTGGGTGATTCTTATTGGGATGTAAGAGGAGGGAAATTAGAAACCAAAAAGACATTACCGTGAATCTCCTCAAATGAGAAAATAATGTGTTTCCTTTAATGAAATCATGTTTGCTGCCTGGAATTAATTTTGGTGATATTTAGTGTCCTTGCGATTAGTCTCAGTTTTTGACATTATTTAATAGTCAAAATAACTGTTTTTGTATGCGACTCTTCACCTTGGACTTCATTGTGATGCACATACCAAAATTTAATTAAAAACGGTTGGGTAGCTTGGTTATTAAATATGATATTAAATACATTCATTCTCAAGTCCAGGCCAAACTATTGCAGGATAGCTTGTTCGATGTGAGGGTACAAAATCAAATGCAGTGATTTCTACAAAAATGTATTTGCATAAAATCTGTGAAGATAATACATAGCAAAGGAGCATACAAAATAAGTGAGACAAATAGAAACACAATTGTTGAAGACCACAGAGTTACACAGAGACATCAAATCAAAATTAAAAGAAGGAATTGGTTGGAGATATATTCAGGCTTCGAGCATGTATCAGGTTTCAAGGATCAGGCTTCAAGCATGTATCAGGCTTCAAGGATCAGGCTTCAAGCATGTATCAGGCTTCAAGGATCAGGCTTCAAGCATGTATCAGGCTTCAAGCATGTATCAGGCTTCAAGCATGTATCAGGCTTCAAGCATGTATCAGGCTTCAAGCATGTATCAGGCTTCAAGGATCAGGCTTCAAGCATGTATCAGGCTTCAAGGATCAGGCTTCAAGAATGTATCATGCTTCAATCATGCACTATATCATATTTCAAGCCTGTATCATGTTTCAAACATGTATCAGGCTTCAAGCATGTATCAGCTTTCAAGCATGATAATCCATTTGATGGAGAACATGGTCAGAGAACGGTGAGGAGTGTCCGGTAAACAAAAAAACACATTTTCTGCTCGACAGACATGGCAGCTTATTTTAACAAGCGCAAGCCATTTCAAAGCCTTCAACAACCATTGTTGACACCAGCATTCCACCATTGCTTTGTTGACCTGTTTTTTAGATGTCAATTTGGTAACACCATTATCGTTATGATTCCCATAAACTATTTCGTTTTCGAGTGGTGAAGTTTGCCAACAAACCTCTTGCCATGAGCCTTCATTAATACACATCTCTGTCATCAAAGAAAACTTAACTTATTTAATATAAAAGATAGATTAAATGAAAATCTAAGGAGTTCTTTCTGTCTCCGGATCTCTGTCTACATCCACCCCTCTATCTCATTACGTCTATCTCTCCCACAGGCAGCGAGTCATTCAATGAACCCTATCCATCCCCCAAGAGTCTGCCATCACCCCCCACCCGCCAAGCGATGTGACACATGGAAGCGAGCTAGTGGATAATGATAATGGGACCAGACCATTTCATATGAGCCTTTGATTAAAAAGCATGTTTACCTAATCCGGTGACCTCACCCTACCTGCCAGCAGTGAGGAATCTTATTATTAAGAGATGTTGATGAGAGTATATTACCTGAATAAATCACAATCCCTCAGAGAGAGAGAGATATAGAGACAGTGTCTGTTGTGTTTCTGTGTGACTGTTGGTGTGTTTCTGTGTATGAGATACAGGCACGTGACAAATTAAAGGAAAAGCCTACATTAGGTGTCTCAGCAAGGTGTCCTACTTTGACTAAATACAAATGGGGGAATGAGCCTTTGGATATGAGAGTGACATGGAGAGAACCATGTGAGTCTGTGTAGGGAAATTAGAGGGATGAGTGTTCATCTTTCTCAAGCATTCCACGCTTGAGAAATGCTTGACAAGGTGTATGTTGGCAGCTGAACTGCACGGCTTATTATTGCCTAGTTCTCTCGAAATTAACAAACAGAAGTAATGATGCGTTAACTCAACTGCCCTTAAAAAATATGTTTTAAGACCCTAAACTTCCCTGTCCCATGAATAAAACCGCATGATCTGGGAGTTATGAGTCATCCAGCTCCTCACTGATACATGTATGTACACTTAAGCCACTTCATTAGGTACACTGTGCTAGTTGTTGGACCCCCTTTTGCCTTCGGTACTGCCTTAGTTATTGTGGCATTAATTCAACAAGGTTCTAAAAAACATTCCTCAGAGATTTTGGTCCATATCAACATTATTGCCTCATGCAGTTGGTGCAGATTTGTCGGCTGCACATCCATGATGCAAATCTCTTGTTCCACCACATCCCAAAAGTACTCGATTTGATTGAGATCTTGTGACTGAGGAAGCAGTTAACTCATTATCATGTGCAAGAATCTAGCTTCAGCTTTGTGACATGGAGCGTTATCCTACTGGAAGCAACCATTAGAATATGGGTATACTGTGGCCAATAAATGGATGGACAGGGTCAGCAACAATACAGTAGATGTCAGTCAAATAATTCCCAGTTGGTACTAAGTTTTCAAATGTTTGCCAATAAAATATCCCCACCTTACTACACCATAACCACCAGCCTGAACTGTTGAGAAGCCTGGATGGATTCATCTTGTTTGTGCCAAATTCTGACACTACCATCTGAATGTCTCAGCAAAATCGAGACTCATCAGCAGAGCCGGCCCTAGACCTTTGGGGGCCCTATGCAAAATTTGGTTGGAGGCCCCTTTGACCATTTTAAGTATGTCGAAGTCACTATACGTCGGAGTCACTGACCAACACTCAGGGCCGGCCCGCCCATTAGGCAAGATTAGGCAGCCGCCTAGGGCGGCACGAATTTGAGACGGCATTTCCTCAATTGGCTACCGCCTTCCCGCGCGCGCCTCTGATTGGCGTAGCTGCAGCCCTTCCCGCCCTTAGGACACCATTGCGAACACCTGCTAATAGCAACTCAAGCATCCCGCATAGGGTTCGTTATTAGTTTGTATCAGAGCCATTGTGAGAGAGCTCTAGTTTGTATGCTTTTGACTTTGTCGCCCCTCCTCTTTTGCTCGCCCAAGGTGCCAGTCATTCGCAACGCTGTTTTTTTAAATGAATGGAGCTGCCAGGATGGCTAGGCGAGTAAACCTTGTGAATATAAGGCAAGTGTTAATCACGTTCTGTCACATTTTGTGTAGGAACTAGGTGGATCAAATGTAGAGTCGTAGGCAACTCATTATTTGAATTAAACAAAGGAAACACTATGCTACACTTAAGTATTATGCCTTAAGTCAATTATTTTGTTTGTTTAATTAAAATAATGAGTAACCTACGACCCTACGGCGCCGCCAGACATTTTTTACTGGAGGTGCTAAGGGGGAGCTAGCTCAATGCATGGAGGTGCTGACATGAATTGTGTTTATGCGCGATCAGGCGACCCGTTAAACTTTCTTAAACTCAATGACACAAGTGTCTGTTCAATAGGAGAAAAGCAAACAAAATTTACGATCTCAAAGTTCTATGCCTAATTCCCAATGAGACATAGACAAATCACCATACACTCTAAAAACAAATGGTGCTAAATAGCACTAAAAGTGGTTTATTGGCTTGTAATCATAGGGGAACCACTTTAAGTGCTATGTTGCACCTATCTTTTAAAAATGGTGCTATGTAGAATCATAAGAGGTGCCATATAGCACTTTAAGCACCCCAAATAACCGCTAAAGAACTGCTGAAGAACCAAACTGGGCTTAACAGGTTCTTTAAATGGTAGTGGTGCTATATAGCACTTTAAGCACCCCAAATAACCGCTAAAGAACTGCTGAAGAACCAAACTGGGCTTAACAAGTTCTTTAAATGGTCACCACAAAGAACCCCTGAAGAACCGCTGAAAGACCACTTATTTTTAGAGTGTACTCTTAAAACTATGAATTAGAGACAGCACAATTAATGTGTTAATATTGCATTTTGTGTCAAATGTACAGCATTGTAAAAAGTCCAAAGTAAATGTATAAGGCTGGGTATATAAATGGAGTTCATAAATAACCATAAGGAATAATTTACTTTACTCTGTTTTCAATGAATTGATGACTGTTTAGATGTGAACTCCATTTACCTGGTCGTTTTGGTGTTAATTGGTAGTGCTTGGGAGAAGGCACACCCAGGTTGTCAAAGCAAACTTCTAAATTCATAGCAGCATGGGTCTATCAATAATATATTCTTAATCTGACATCCTCCGCTGATTGAGAATGTATTCATAGAGCAAATTGTGAAGTTGGAAAAAGTAGTCTGCATTATTTCAACAATTTG
>JACXGM010010747.1:15225-25972 GCA_016801145.1 Umbra pygmaea | reverse complement strand
CCACCGTGCACAGGCGTGTGCAGGAAATGGGCTACAGGTGCTGCATTCCCCAG
The DNA here is from genome assembly GCA_016801145.1 of Umbra pygmaea. Taxonomy (NCBI): domain Eukaryota; kingdom Metazoa; phylum Chordata; class Actinopteri; order Esociformes; family Umbridae; genus Umbra; species Umbra pygmaea. Next base: position 25,919 of record JACXGM010010747.1, on the reverse strand, counting down.
GTCAAGCCACTTTTGAACCAGAAACAGTGGCAGAAGCGCCTGACCTGGGCTACAGAGAAGCAGCACAACAAAACAACAACAAATTTTGCATGTCATTCGGAAATCAAGGTGCCAGAGTCTGGAGGAAGACTGGGGAGAAGGAAATGTCAAAATGCCTGAAGTCCAGTGTCAAGTACCCACAGTCAGTGATGGTCTGGGGTGTCATGTCAGCTGCTGGTGTTGGTCCACTGTGTTTTTCATCAAGGGCGGGGTCAATACAGCTAGCTATCAGGAGATTTTGGAGCATTTCATGCTTCCATCTGCTGAAAAGCTTCATGATTTTATTTTTCAGCACGACCTGGCACCTGCTCACAGTGCCAAAACCACTGGTAAATGGTTTACTGACCATGGTATTACTGTGCTCAATTGGCCTGCCAACTCTCCTGACCTGAACCCCTTAGAGAATCTGTGATATATTGTGAAGAGGAAGTTGAGAGACGCAAGACCCAACACTCTGGATGAGCTTAAGGCCAGTATTGAAGCATCCTGGGCCTCCATCACACTTCAGCAGTGCCACAGGCTGATTGCCTCCATGCCACGCCGCATTGAAGCAGTCATTTCTGCAAAAGGATTCCCGACCAAGTATTGAGTGCATAACTGAACATAATTATTTGAAGGTTGACTTTTTCTTTTTTTTGTATTACAAACACTTCTTTTATTGGTCAGATGAAATATGCTAATTATTTGAGATAGGAATTTGGGGTTTTCATGAGCTGTATGCCAAAATCATCAGTATTAAAACAATTAATGACCTGAAATATTTCAGTTGGTGTGCAATGAATCTAAAATATATGAAAGTTTAATTTTTATCATTACATTATGGAAAATAATGAACTTTATCACAATATGCTAATTTCTTGAGAAGGACCTGTACATTTTTTTTCCATATTCTTTTATTTCTGTATTTATTTATTTCCGTATATTTTTATTTATTTACTTCCACATCCTTAAGCTAATGAGGGAGCGGGACTTAATTATTCAACCATAGCAATCAAGCCAAGAGCAGGAGATAGAAACAGATTGTGAATGTAAAAAACGCATCTTAGGAGAAACCCAGGGTACGACACAGGGTTGGTTTGTATGTAGGACCACGTCTGCCAAAATAATAAATAAATAAATAAATGCATTAATAAAAATATTTATACAAAAAAATATACATAAAAATAAACATACAAACATACATAAAAATATACATAGAAATATAAAATTTCACATTTATTAATCAATATTATTTCCCTATTTATTTATTTCCAAAATCATATATTTCTGTATTTATTTATTTTTATATAAAAAAAATTCATATTCTTTTATTTCTGTATTTATTTATTTCCGTATATATTTATTTCTGTATTTCCAAATCCTTGAGCTAATAAGGAAACTGTCAATCAAAGAATGTCACGGTGTCACCTTTTTCCCATGTGTCGATTGGTATCAGAGTGTGAAGATCAACTTTACATGCCTAGATTGCTATACATACGGGCTCTTGTCAGAGATTCGAGTCTTGGCGTGAAGGGGCTGGCTGAAAGTTTATTGCAGTTATCAGCATCTAATGACACAGAAGTTTACCCTGCAATGTAGGAATTTGGATGAAGTGTGATCATTGCCTTAATTTCTCGATATACGTTTCCGTTAATGCCAGAGCAGTCGGACCCCCTTCTCATACATTGCCAAAATGGATGCTGTGGAAAGTTGTTTGTCTGTAGGTTTGTCGGTTTGTAACATTGCATCTCTTTTTGGAGTTAGTGAAAGAATCCTATATCCTACAAACCAACCCTGTGTCATACCCTTGTCCTCCTCAGCTGTGTTTCTTACGTTCACAATCAGTGTCTATCTCCAGCTCTTGGCTTGATTGCTATAGATGAGAGGAGAGCAAGATACAAGTCATCCGAACGACCACGCCTACTTTTGGGGGAACGTACGCTGTAAAAGTGTAGATATAAAAAAATTGAAAGTAAATTATTATAAAAATAAATAAATACAGAAATATATTATCACAGACATAAATAAATAGGGAAATAATATTGATTAATAAGTTAGTTTTAAAAATTGTTTTATGTATAAATATGTTAATTAATGCATACATTTATTTATTTCTTATTTTGGCAGACTGCCACTGCTCTACATCAACAACCGCAATGAGAGAGCAGAGCGCAAGCTTGAATTTGTCATATGACGCATTGCTAGCCGGACAGACCCTGGCTTATAATGGGTTCAGTTTAACCAAAAACCTGCTTTAGGTTTTGTGTAATATAGCAATTCCTACATATGTGTTTTTAAAAGACCTCTTCAGACAACATTAAGTATTAATTCAGTTATCAATTCAACCTGCACATTGCTCTTTAAGGCATGGAGGCACTGGCTCGAGGGGACTGAACCCTTGCCAGGCCAGGTGGTCACTTTTCCATGCCCGTTTCACATACAATTTGTCCTATATCCCAGGCAGTAAAAATTGCAAAGCAGATGCGTTACCTCGCCAGTTTGGAGACGGTTAACGATGTGTCATACAGGTTGCATTTGCCTTCCACCATGCATGTTAATCCTGTGTTTCATCACGTCTCCCTCCTCTGGCCGGTGGTGTCAGGCCCTCTCCATGAGGCCAGGGTGCTGGAGACCCCCCCCCCCGTCGTTGGAGATTGAGGGTGACCTAGCCTACTGTGCTCCTACCGCTTCCTACCTAAGCACACCTTGCAGATGAGCGTGTTGTGTGTTATTGTGCATGTGATGGTTACTCTTGCCATCACGTTAATTTTACACTGTTATGTAGACGACTGAATATGTATTATATGTAGTCCTCTATTATTCAACTGTTATGTAGACCGCTGCTTATATGCCTTTATTTTTAAGTAAGTCTACGTTTATTCAGTGATTGAGGTTACTCCTATATTCTTGTGTTTGGGAGTGTTTAGTGGCCTATTGCTTGCCACACTTTGTTTTAAATTAAGAAACTGGGTTTGTGCTTTATTTTCCGTTTCCCAGTAAAACACATATATATATATATATATATATATATATATATATATATATATTAGCATTAAATCTGCGTGTGACTCCTCCTTTACTACCCACATACGAGACATTCTGAAAGTTTATGGAATACAAAGGTCCAGTAATTGTTCAATTTTGAGCAAGTAAAAACCATATGATAGAGGTTGCATGGGGAAGAATGACATCTGTCACACACATCCATCACTGTAGGATACATTCTAAACAGTCTGGACTTAGAGTAATGAACTCTGTTGGTTACCTTGAACTGAGTCCAAGACGAGCACAAGATGAATTGGAACTTGTTCTCTCAATCAATCCCAGAAATCCTTCGAAAATTCAAGACCCATTTCCTGCTCCCAAGCAATTGTTGATATATTAGTGGAGTGTTTATCACAGGACATAATTCAAGAATAGATTTGTGAAATTGCTGATTTCTGTTGAGGTAAAAAATGTTATAGCTCATTCCAGGGCTGAGTTGGGGCTAGTAAAGGGAAGCCAACAAATTCAGAGGAGACAGAATTTCTCATCTGCAGATATCGAAAAATATTTGATGGGGGCAAAGTGTGTTTACAGCCAAGACGGGAAAACTAGAAAAAAATAAATTTTCATAAAGATCATTGAAAGTTTTAATGCCATTCTTTTTCCAGAGTGAAGGCACTCTCAACCACAGATGGAGTAAATATGTAGTTGTTATTAATAGGGCCCAAAATTGATGTAAAGGAGAACATTCTGCCATTCGATCCAGAGCCCCTTTAGCCACCTGATAAACCACCCCATTCCCTCTCACACCCGAATGAGCCGGGACCCAGCAGAAACTCACCCCCACACCCAACCTCTCTAGTCTCCACAACTAGATCCCATGTCACTGCGGTTGATGATCACGTTTCCACCTGATGACGCCAGCTTTCATCTCCAGGCGGCTTCACGATCTTCCTTCACAAGACCAGTGAACTGTATTGATGCTACATAAAGACTATGGTCACAGTCCACCCGTCATACCTTCATTGCTGGACAATAATTGAATACTGATAAAGTGACCTTATTAATGGGCTGTGTGCCTTCAGATCCCCCACCCGGTACAGCCAGAAGAGGACTGGCCACCCCCTTGAGTCTGGCCTCTCTCTAGGTTTCTTCCCAGGTCCCACCTACTAGGGAGTTTTTCCTAGCCACTGTGTATCACTTGTGTTGCTTGCTTTTGGGGGTCTCGGGACAGGTGTCTGTCAAAGCACTTTGTAACAACTGCTGTTGTAAAAAGGGCTTTATAAATACATTTGATTGATTGATTGACAACACCATCAACACCTCCACCAACAAGTCCTTCCTATCTGACTTACCCGAGCTCAAACTACTCAGCACAGACATGGAATCAGAACAGATCACCACCCACACAGGCGTCCCCTTTTCGACCCACTGCAGCGCAAGCAGCACCACCACCATTTCCACTGAGTGCACCGACAGTTTATTTGACAACCTTTTGGCTATTCGAGCCTCAAACCCTGGTATATATATCCCCACGCCCGTACAACCACTCATTGGCTCCTTAACCCCATCCGTAATCACATTTAAAAATCCACAATACATCTTAGCCAGGAACCCCTCCCCCATTTGACCCACCGTGTCCACACCGGCCCACTCCTGCTTTACCGCCACCAACTCAACTCACACCACAGGGCCCGGAAGCAGCCAAGGTGGAAACTCCTCTGTCACCACAGACCCACCGATAACCCTGTCAATCCACTTCTCTGAACCAAGCTTTCTACCATCCATCCAAAATCCCTGCCACTACCACCGACACTGACCGACTCCAACAACTATCCAGGACTGTAAAGGCAGGGTGTCGCTCCACACACCCCTTTAGTCACACCCAGTATTCCAGTGCCAGCTTCTCCCTACGTAAATTCAGGGGCATCTCCCCGGCTTCCACAATCAATCCACTGACACACAGCAGCATTTGGATGCACTTTACCAATAAATGCAATAACAAAGCAGAGTGCAACATTTGTGAAATGTTCAGATAATTGTTTAGCTATATGATTTGTTCTAAAATCTATAAACAGTTTTCTTACTGTGACAATTTAAACATTTTGTAGTATACAGGTAGTGTAACATAAAAGCAAGGCAACTTTATTATATTTAATACAGAGGGACAAAGCAGAGGGATATGTCATCACCTTGTGTAACATTTACAATGGAATTTATTGACATTATGTCTGGCAATACAAGTAATTTAGTGCTGCTAAAATCTGTCCTCACACGCGAAATGAAATGATATTGGTGGGATGTCTGTGTGAATCTGCTCCGAATCATACCCTATAATTATCCTAGCGATAAAACAAGTACCCACCACTGCCGCCCCTGCCCCCAAAAGATAGATTTGAAACTTTGAAAGGAACAGAGCCATAAGATCCCACTTTTCACCACCTTTCTGAAAGAATTATAAATTATTGTAGCTGGAGGGTTTACATACTAACAGGAGATGGTGCAGGTGTTCAATATTCCGGTGATTGAACTCAGACTCAGGTATCCACAACAATAATCCAGTTTACTAAACAATATGGGACCAGACTAGAGAGGTGCGTTCATGTCAATTTGGATTACCGTTCAACCTGGTCTGTGATGGTGCATTCAGGAGGGATGAGGAACGTGGCACCGTAACAATATGCAAATTGCACTATAACATGAAATATGACAAGAAACATTCTATGGATAATCCTTCATCCGGGTCTGTTCTTCCAAAAATGGTCTAATTTTCTCCGGGACTACATGTGGCATAGCTAGTCACACAAAAACATGGACCCAACACTGTGGGAAAGGATTCTTCTGTAATGAGAAAAATTTAATGGGAACAACATACTTATTACTTCTTGGTATCTGATGAAATTGTTTCATTGCAGAAGCTAAGGGAGAAATATCTGAGTGAGGACATGACAAACTCCAAAATGAAGGGTTTTAATCAGGTTTTGAAAGTTGCCCCACTAAAGATAATTCGCTTTACAGAGAGGTAGATCCGACTCTGGCATGATTTGACAAAAAACTGCTGCATCTTGGGATACCATTGGAGGCATGATCAAGTCGAAAAATCAATAAGAAAATGATCTTTGAGTTTGTCGTAACTTCACCCCATGGTTCAGCTCCAGTAGCATTTCTGATTAGTGAGGAGCACACACACAGCAATAGAACAGTTACTAAATGTAATACAGGTCCCCTCCTATGGGAGCTAGAATGTAGAAATGACAAAGAAAGGGATTCATGTGGCAGCAACACAATACCCATACAAAGCAATAGTGATTGGTCCATAGTACTGCTACAAGCACCAATGAAAGTAATGGAGATACTACGGACCAGTATCTGAGACGATAAGTAGTGAAAGGAGAGGCTACCTCCACAGATCTAAATTTCTGTAAAATGTCTATGTAAAAGTCATTTCATGTGACAGGTTAGTGAACTTTGTAAACAAGTGTACAATAAGAAGAAAGATGGGTATGGGAATGTACAAAATTCAGTTTATGACTGAATTCATCAAGTGTTGCAGACATTTGTGACATTCTTGTTGACGTCTGCATAGTACTGTTAGCAGAAATAATTTCTCATTAAGTAGCTCCTAACAAACATTTATACACATACGCATTAAAAATGTTCAAGAAAATCCAGACAAATCCTTTGATGAACTCCATGGTGCTTTAAGAGAGGAATCTGACAGGAATTTATTTAGTGAAAAAAACATGTTCAAAACTGCCATTTATTGAATGCTTTGTGAAAATACATGAACACACATTTGAGCGCATTCATTCTGGCAACTGTACTAAGAGGAACCTATATTGTTCACAGAATTGTTTAGAGAAACTTTCTAAAAACGTTCTTCCGGTCATTCCTATCTGTTTTGACCTTCTTAGTGGAGATTTAAAGAGTTTTTCATCAAAATATTCAAAAGTATTACCAGGCAAAAAAAGCACATCAGCGAAGTAACCTTCAAAAACAAAACATTTGTATTTAGGTGCTAATAATAATGCGTTGATGAATGCCCTTGTGTCTGTGTTTGTGTTCTGCTTGTTTGCTCTTTGTTTTTGTGTCCTTCTGTCCTTCTCTATGATTTTCCACTGTGTTCCTGTTGGTCTGTATGAAAGGGTAAGTGCCCCCTCTGATGTTGTGGCCAACTCATTACCCCACCTCGGTTGTAACAAGTGTTTATTTCAGTCAAGTTGCCCTTCTATTAGCTTGAAGCAGTCGGCCCATTCTCCTCTGACCTCTAGCATCAACAAGGCATTTTCGCCCACAGGACTGCCGCATACTGGATGTTTTTCCCTTTTCACACCAGTCTTTGTAAACCCTAGAAATGGTTGTGCGTGAAAATCCCAGTAACTGAGCAGATTGTGAAATACTCAGACTGGCCTGTCTGGCACCAACAAACATGCCACGCTCATAATTGCTTGAATAACCTTTATTTCCTATTCTGACTTTCAGTTTGGGGTTCAGTAGAACAAGCGAGAGGAAGAGAGACCCTGCCCGGAGGAAACCCGGGGCCCCCATCTGGAGCCAGGCCTGGATGGAGGGCTCGTCAGCGAGCCCCTGGTGGCCGGGTTTGCCACGGAGCACGGCCGGGCACAGCCCGAAGAAGCAAAGTGGCACCTCCCTCTCTATCCCATGGGCCCACCACCTGTGGGAGGAACCGCTGGGGTCGGGTGCGCTGCCAAATGGGTGGTAGTGAAGGTCAGGGGCCTCGACGGACCAGACCTGGGCAGCAGAGGCTGGCTCTGAGGACGTGGAATGTCACCTCTCTGTGGGGGAAGGAGCCGGAACTGGTGCGGGAGGTGGAGCGCTACCAGTTAGATATGGTGGGGCTTACCTCGACGCACAGTCTCGGTTCTGGAACCATTCTCCTGGATAGGGGTTGGACTCTTTTCTTCTACGGAGTTGCCCAGGGTGTGAGGCGCCGGGCCAGTGTGGGGATACTCACAAGCCCCCGGCTGAGCGCCGTTACGTTGGAGTTTACCCCGGTGGATGAGAGGGTCGCCTCCCTGCGCCTGCGGGTTGCTGGGGGGAAAACTCTGACTGTTGTTTGTGCATATGCACCAAACAGGAGTTCAGAGTATTCGGCCTTCTTGGAGAACTTGAATGGAGTCCTGTACGGGGCGCCAGTTGGGGATTCCATAGTTCTGCTGGGGGACTTCAACGCGACTGTGGGCAATGATGGAGACACATGGAGAGGCGTGATTGTGATGAATGGCCTCCCTGATCTAAACCCGAGTGGTTGTTCGTTGTTGGACTTCTGTGCTGGTCATGGATTGTCTATAACGAATACCATGTTCGAACATAGGGATGCTCATAAGTGTACTTGGTACCAGAGCACCCTAGGCCGAAGGTCAATGATCGATTTTACAATCGTTTCATCTGATCTGAGGCCATGTGTTTCGGACACTCGGGTGAAGAGAGGGGCGGAGCTGTCAACCGATCACCATCTGGTGGTGAGTTGGGTCAGGGGGTGGGGGAAGACTCTGGACAGACCTGGTAAACCCAAACGGGTAGTGCGGATGAATTTGGAACGTCTGGAGGAGGCCCCTGTCCAACAGACTTTCAACTCATGCCTCCGGCGGAGCATTTCATGCATCCCTGTGGAGGTTGGGGGCATTGAACCCGAGTGGACAATGTTCAAAACCTCCATTGCTGAAGCTGCGGTGAGGAGCTGTGGTCTTAGGGTCTTGGGTGCCTCAAGGGGCGGTAACCCATGGACACCGTGGTGGACACCGGTGGTCAGGGAAGCCGTCCGACTGAAGAAGGAGTCTTTCCGGGATATGTTATCCCGGAGGACTCCAGAGGCAGTTGCAGGGTACCAAAGGGCCCGAAGGGCTGCAGCCTCTGCCGTGAGAGGCAAAGCAGCGGGTGTGGGAAAAGTTCGGAGAAGACATGGAGAAGGACTTTCGGTCGGCACCAAGGTGCTTCTGGAAAACCGTCCGCAACCTTAGAAGGGGGAAGCGTGGAACCATCCAAGCTGTATACAGTAAGCGTGGGACTTTGTTGACCTCAACTGAGGAGGTAATAGGGCGGTGGAAGGACCACTTTGAGGAATTCCTGAATCCTACTTCTATGCCCTCTATATTAGTGGCAGAGCTAGAGGATGATGGGGGATTGTTGTCAATTTCCCAGGTGGAAGTCACTGAGGTAGTCAAACAACTCCACAGTGGCATAGCCCCAGGGATTGATGAGATCCGTCCAGAAATGCTTAAAGCTCTGGATGTGGAGGGGCTGTCTTGGCTGACACGCCTCTTCAACATTGCATGGAAGTCTGGGACAGTGCCAAAGGAGTGGCAGACTGGGGTGGTGGTTCCCCTGTTCAAAAAGGGGGACCAGAGGGTGTGTGCTAATTACAGGGGTATCACACTTCTCAGCCTCCCTGGTAAAGTCTACTCTAAGGTGCTGGAAAGGAGGGTTCGGCCGATAGTCAAACCTCAGGTTGAAGAGGAACAATGTGGATTCCGTCCTGGTCGTGGAACAACGAATCAGATCTTTACTCTCGCAAGGATCCTGGAGGGGGCCTGGAAGTATGCCCATTCTGTCTACATGTGTTTTGTGGATTTGGAGAAGGTGTATGACCGGGTCCCCCAACATATTGTGGGAGGTGCTGCGGGAGTATGGGGTGAGGGGGTCCCTTCTTAGGGCCATCCAATCTCTGTATGACCAAAGCGAGAGCTGTGTCCGGGTTTCGGCAGTAAGTCGGACTCGTTTCATGTGAGGGTTGGTCTCCGCCAGGGCTGCGCTTTGTCACCAATCCTGTTTGTAGTATTTATGGACAGGATATTGAGGCGTAGTCGGGGTGGGGATGGGTTGCAGTTCGGTGGGCTGAGGATCTCATCGCTGCTTTTTGCAGATGATGTGGTCCTGATGGCATCATCGGCCTGTGACCTTGAGCACTCACTGGATCGGTTCGCTGGCTGAACTATACTCAATACCAACTGTAAATACTTTTGTCAGAAAGGGTAGAGCTGAAATTACCATTTCAAATTCCTTGCCAGGAAGGAAATTAGAAGTTTTACTACTACCAGGGCAGACCACACTTTCTACTATAGCTAGAGGCTCGCTGGTACAGTGCCTTGCGAAAGTATTTGGCCCCCTTGAACTTTTCGACTTTTTGTCACATTTCAGGCTTCAAACACAAAGATATGAAAGTGTAATTTTTTGTGAAGAACCAACAACAAGTGGGACACAACCATGAAGTGGAACGAAGTTTATTGGATATTTCAAACTTTTTTAACAAATAAAATTTTTTAAAATTGGGCGTGCAAAATTATTAAGTTAATACTTTGTAGTGCCACCTTTTGCTGCGATTACAGCTGTAAGTAGCTTGGGGTATGTCTCTATCAGTTTTGCAGATCAAGAGACATCAAGAGTGAAATGTTTGCCCATTCCTCCTTGCAAAACAGCTCGAGCTCAGTGAGGTTGGATGGAGAGCGTTTGTGAACAGCAGTTTTCAGTTCTCTCCACAGATTCTCGATTGGATTCAGGTCTGGACTTTGACTTGGCCATTCTAACACCTGGATATGTTTATTTGTGAACCATTCCATTGTAGATTTTGCTTTATGTTTTGGATCATTGTCTTGTTGGAAGACAAATCTCCGTCCCAGTCTCAGGTCTTTTGCAGACTCCATCAGGTTTTCTTCCAGAATGGTCCTGTATTT
>JACXGM010010747.1:0-15125 GCA_016801145.1 Umbra pygmaea | reverse complement strand
CGGTGTGTTCAGGGTGATGAGCTGTGTTGCTTTTACGCCAAAATTAATTAAAAATTAAATAATTTTAACATTTTGCATTGTTGCCAAAAAGTTCGATTTTGGTTTCATCTGACCAGAGCACCTTCTTCCACTTGTTTGGTGTCTCCTAGGTGGCTTGTGGGAGACTTTAAACAACACTTTTAATGGATATCTTTCAGAAATGGCTTTCTTCTTGCCACTCTTCCATAAAGGCCAGATTTGTGCAGTATACAACTGATTGTTGTCCTATGGACAGACTCGCCCACCTCAGCTGTAGATCTCTGCAGTTAATCCAGAGTGATCATGGGCCTCTTGGCTGCATCGCTGATCAGTCTTCTCCTTGTATGAGCTGAAAGTTTAGAGGGATGTCCAGGTCTTGGTAGATTTGCAGTGCTCTGATACTCCTTCCATTTCAATATTATCGCTGCACAGTGCTCCTTGGGATGTTTTAAGCTTGGGAAATCTTTCTGTACCCATATCCGGCTTTAAACTTCTCCACAACAGTATCTCGGACCTGCCTGGTGTGGTCCTTGTTCTTCATGATGCTCTCTGTGCTTTCAACGGACCTCTGAGACTATCACAGAGCAGGTGCATTTATACAGAGACTTGATTACACACAGGTGGATTCTATTTATCATCATTAGTCATTTAGGTAAACATTGGATCATTTAGAGATCCTCACTGAATTTCTGGAGAGAGTTTGTGAATGAAAATGAATGAGTATTTATTTTAATTCTGAATTCTAAATTGTTTCCCATATACGTTTGTTTCTTTAGAGTTGCATGTGTCCAGGCATTTCAGGACCATGGAGAGCACAAGTAAAATTTTGCTGAAATTAAACTGTGATGCTGGTCATCACCCATTTAGTCCAGGAGGATATTAGAACATTTTTGTATAGCAAATAATGAGTGGTAGATTATCTATTTGGGTTCATCAGAGCCAATTATATCACGTCTCAAATTTAGTCATTTTTCAGCTACTATTTTTTTTACTAAAAACATTACAGACACAAAGCAGGAAGTGAAAATGACAAAATAACAAATCTGAAATGTATGACATCATCCTGCAAAAATGTTTGAAGGGGGAAATGGCTTGGTTTTTAATATAAGGAAAATAGTGAGAAATATGTACAACATTTTAATGTTGACCTGTTTGCATGTCGTCTAACTGGTTCTTGAGCCCTTGGGAAATGCCATATGGATTTTACAGCCTTATTCTCCAGGGTTAACATGCATTCACCCATAATAAACCAAAACATAAACATACATTTTCAATTATTCTTTTTGTAGCCAAGAATCTTCTGAATCCAAAACTATAAGGCACTTCACTGTAGGCCAAAGTATGACAATGTCAACTTTGTGCCAGGCAGACTTTAACCCTCTTTTATGTATTTCTGTTATTTTTTGGACAATTCACTATTCTCATCTTGTGGTGGCCACTAGGACCAGGGGGAGGTTGGTCTAACATTAATACAGCATTTAGATTATAAAAGCTGTATCCTACATGGTGACTAGAATGAACACTGCATTACCCATAGTGACAGACTATCTGTGGATCTTTCTGACAGGATTGAAGTGAAGATAGCTTCCTACTATGTGCATTTTTGGTATGTTAGGGCAGATGAGGTAAAGAAATTCCACTGGCATGAGAGTGTAGGCTACTTGAGACAGTACGTTATTGACATCTCAAACAAAACAATCATAATATCACAGTAGCCATAATTGATTGTTTCTAAACAGTTCATGGATGTGAAACCATAACATTAGTGATGATCGTAATGCTATTGTATATCCCTTAATTCCTAAACCTGGAGCTACTGAACTGTAGTTATTGATATAAAGTTCTTCAAAAGAGGTGGTGCCTGCAGCTGTGGTGAAAATCAATCAGGTGAGAAACAAGGATTTCAACAGTTATGTCAGTTTTACCTGATCACTCATTAAGTTTTGAGTTGTTGTAAATTTGAGTTTAATAACAATAACTTTTCAAAACCAACAAGAATGAGAGAAAGAAGCTGCAGGCCGACAGGGATGAGGGAGCTGGTCTGATGGAGGTTAGTTATCAACAAGTGTCAGTTAAAATTAGGCTGATTTTGATGACATAGGCTCATGCTCATGCACTGAGTGATTTAACAAGACATAAGTAGGTTTCAGGGTTTCACTCAATATTTATTTAATCAAATATTTGGACTTAAATTGAAGGGTAATGCAAAAGGAGCGTGCCCTTAGACCCCCATCCTTATATCTCTAGTGACATCCCTATACCTAGGAATAAATAAATCAGCTTTCTAACAGTGTGTTGTCTTAAATAACAAGCCCACTTGGATACATCATATCTCAGGCTGTGTACCACATTAAGACTCAATTTTGAGTTCAGTTGCTCATAGAAGATCATTTATTTAAGTCAAAGACACCATTTCAGTGTTTTTCATATGCTGAAAAAACTAGTTTTTTCAAAAGGTTTAATTTGAGTAAAGAAGTATCTTACCATTCTCCAGGCAGAGTTAACACACCACATTAACACACCACGTCTGGCATAGAAACGTCTGGCAATTACTAGGCTCTGTAAAGTATTTTCTTAATGGAAAACAAACATCTTTGTCATTTATCTAAACTGAAAATTTACATATTCAGGAACCCACTTATTGATTTTTTTTGTAAATTTAGAGTGGGGGACATTTTGTTTTTAGCTCTACTGACAAGTACGTATTTCCTCCGAACGCCTACATGTAGGTGGCAGGTCACTAGGTGAAGTAGATTCACTAAACAAAAAGTGTTCTGCTTACCGGCAATGACTTCGGTGAGATGTAGACCCACTCCCCAATATTTTTATTGCAGATCTACACGATTCACATGGATGGCCTATTTTGAAGTAAAAACTGTGAACTTCACTGAAAGATGACCAAGTTTGCACCCTTGTATTGACTGACCCTTCCTAATGGCCCTAAAGGTATCTGCAGAAAGCTGGCTAAACTAAATCAGGGTACCCTGAACATAACCAACTCCTCTAACCAGATAGTCCTGAGCTGTGGTCCAAACTCAAAGTAGACAAGCCCTAAACCCTTGCCCAAACATTTTCCCCTGGGAGATCCCTGTAAAAACTGGAAGAAGTTTTGATTGCCATTTTAATTCCAAGTCAACAGTGTAAAATATGCCCCTTCTGCCTTTCACTTAATCTCTGAAATGCAGAATTAAATCTTGTGTAATTTGGTCAATTGCTTCACTTCTGTGTCCATCTGCTATACAATTTGCGATTTCCAGCCTGCTTGAAGAATGAAATGAAAGACTTAGGCTTAACCCCTTCTGATTATTCTCCTTGGTTGTGTTCCGGTATTTGTCTGTGATTTGTGTAACGTCTCAATATTTAAACGCGTTTTTACCAAATTGTGATTTGACCAAATAATCAGGGATGGGGGAAAAAGCACAACAAACATTTTAGCCAGTTAGCTTCCCATTAGGATAAGTCAGGTTAAAAAAAAACAGGATACCAAATAGTTAGACAGGAAAGGTGTAAAGTATTTAAACATGAGTTTCATGCTCCCATACAACTCTGGCATACTTTCTCAATGTCATGATTAGTGAATCCAGTGTGTTAGCGTAAGGCTAAGCTAATCAGTGCACCATCTGGTGGTCCCCCAGGTGAGGTATAAGAGCCAAATTGCTATCCAATGGGCATATCATTGCACTTTTGGTATTTTCTTGAATTGTTTGGTTTTAAGATCTTATTTTTTTTACAAAATAAAAGTGGCAGGGGGCCTTTCTATTGATTGCTGAAAGTAAAAGCCTTGTTACATGTTTGTCGAAGGAGCTAGACAAAAAGCATTTTAAACTGAGTTTATATGCAAAAAGGTAATCATACATGTACTGAATTAAATTTTGCAACTTGACATAAAAAAATATTAATGAACACCGTTTTCCACAGCAGTGAATAACTGTGCTGCAGCATACTGTGGAAGTTTGTAGGAAGCAAGTGAGTAAAGTGTCTATTTGATTTTGGTGAGAGCCACTGCACGCCTCTCCGTGTTCTGGAACAAAGCTCGCATCAAGCTCTTCATCTCGGAACTGGTGAATTCAAGCGCCAGAGGCCCTTTGCCCTCCGCCCACCTTTAAATAAAACAAGGAAAATCTAATTAGAGGGCCAATAAAACAACAAAAATTCCATTTGTGTAATTGCAACAAACAAAACAATTCTGTTTATTATGTTTTGTTATTATCAAATTGAATAGCTTAAATGATGACTGGCAGAGTTAATGTCCGTACCTGTCAACTATCTCCTGCAGGGTTGCTCGGAGCACGATGACTAGCTCCTTGAATGTGATCCACTTCTTCACATACACTGGCACCTCCTCCTGGAACTTCAAGTTCTTGTTCTCATCAGGCAGTGGAATGAATACCAAAGGTCCCTCCTCAATGATGGTCTGACAGAGGATGTGTAAATGCTCCCCATCTTCTGTGGAGATATCCTGAAGGCAAAGACACTTGTGAAAAAACGCATGAGGAAAAACCACTCACTTGACCAAGATTAAACATATTTGAACACACATCCATTTTCCCTACTCAAACATGTTCTGAGGGCAGAAGGATTATGATTGGTTCAGGCAGATGAAAGCCTAAACTTAACCAAAACCTTAACCAAAACCTTAACCAAACCTTAAACTTAACTAAAACATTTTAAAATGTTTCCGACGCCACCTTGGGATTTGATCTGGCAACCTTATGGTAACTAGTCAGGTGCTTTAACCACAAGGCTAACTGCTGGCTTCCTGCAGCCCCCCTCTGATGGCATTTCTATCCAGTTTGAAATGTTCTTGAACTCCCGCCTCCTCTCCTCCTAATCTTTACTTTGATTGGCGTCATACGAATACCAAATCAGAATCTTAATGCCTTTTAGAACATGTTTTTGGAAGGAAAATACAGAGCGTGCCTAACCTCCAACATCATGATTTTGGCAATCAGCTCTGAGATGGCAGTGTTGAGGAGAGTCCCCATTGCTTTACAGAATATGTTCACTGGCAGTACATCTTGCCAGACTGTGCCCAGTCTCTTCAGCTGATGAATGACCTGCAAAGGAAACCAGCAATCTTTAGTGACTGAAGAACAACAACATCCTGTAAGAATTCGGCATCAGATTAAAGCCAATGTGCACTAGAGATTGCTAATAATAGAAATCTGGATAACATTATGTTTGGCACAATGCAATTACAGGCAAGTGGTTTAGTGAAACGGGACTGTTTTTCAGTTTTATTTCTGCATGGCAGCAAAGCCCTAAACCACTCAACGGTACTCTTGGTTCTTTACAGGCAATAAAAATAATATGTACAATATTATTAAAAACTATATTGTTCAATAGTTGGCTTACTTTATTCAATTTTGCTTGAACAAATCGAGCCTGGTCTGCGAATGTTGGCATCTGGCTGCTCACTCGTCATGACACCCCCTCCCTAAATGGTTTCTCTTTGGATCTACACATGGACTAGCTATTTTGTAATCAAAACAGCAAACTTTGAAAAGTGACAAGTTGCACTCCTGGTTGCAATCTCACTTGAACACAGACCTGCCTGACAGCTTTGCTGGCTGCAGAGTAGTTATCCTCGTCATCCAGGTTGGAGAAGTTGCGTGCGGTGGACAGACGCTCCAGCATTTCTGCTCTCTGGACATTCAGCTGGGCCAGGAAGCACTGAGCGCCTGGGGAAGGATAGAGAGTCAGACCAAGAATAAAGAAATGTTCAAAGACCTGCACTAATGTCACAATTTGAAAATAAGTAAAAATTTTACATGGGGCTGGGCGATATGGCCAAAAAATTATATCACAATATAAAATAGATATTTTTTCGATACGATATGCCTGACGATATATTGAAATATATATAGGACCTGCTGTGACTTAAGTGTATATTCTGCTGTAAAAACAAATAAAAACAATACGTACGAAAAAATATTGATTTACCTCGTTATATTTCTGTTTAGAAGTTTGAGGTAAAACTGAACTACAAGCAATATGAAATACTCCTCATTTGTTGGATGTTTCTTTGTTTTAGAACAAAACCAGCTATATTAATCGCGATATGTCGATATGGGACATTCTTCTCAATATTGTTTAAAAAAACTTGGTAACGATAAATATAGAATTATCGCCCAGCCCTAATTTAACACTGTCCACACAAATTTGTTTTTTTTAACAATGCAGTTATATTTGTAAAATGAATAGACAAATGGAATGGCAAACTGTATTGGCACCCTGAAACAATTATTTTGCGTAATATTAGTCCTGGCCAAAACAACTGTAGACACAAGCTTTATGTTAATGCTTTCAGCCCTTGCAGTTGATCATATATTTTTATTCAGTTCTGGGGACTCAATGTTCATTAAAGCGTAACTCTCGCCAAAATGCAACCCAACGTCTTTTTATCTATTCGAGTCAAAGTTTAGTTGAAAAACATAATTCGGACGAAAACGCCACTTGAGAGATGGATTTCAACGATCCAAAGAAACCGGAGTCACAATACCATCCATGAGTTTGAAAAACAAAATATTTAATGTTTATGAAAATGTATTCCAATTTGCATAATCATTTGGAATGCGGTGTAAAAGGAGTTGTGAAGAATTTTTCGAACTGCACATAAATACGGTTTTGAGCATCTCCCATACTGTTTCTTAAAAATGTTTTCAAGCACTTCAGGCAAGAGAAAGGGAGGGTTAGTTGGCCACCATCCAAACGATGGAAGAGCTAAGCTTATTCTTGCACAGCTATTCTCAAGTAGTCAATAAAAACAATCAATTTTAGTTTTTATGGTTGGATGACAATATGATATTTGACATTATTTTGTTAGTTATCCAGACACTAGTTGATTATTAGGTGATTATTTTCATCAGTGAGACTGGGCTATTCAGACATGAAATCACCACTTTAATAACATAAGCAGGTTTGAATATTGAAATACATGTTGAAACAATTTATTTTGTATCCTACTTTGGGAATAGCTAGTCTATAACAACACTACAGAACAAAAATAATAACTGTAATTATCTTGTGTAAAAACATGCCATACGGCGCGCCACCAGATAAAAGTGTGCAGGGGGGGGTGCGCTGTTGGTAAAAACGTGTGCGTTGTATGCGCTAAAATATGGTAAGCTAGTAGCACGATTGATAAATGAGCCTCATGGACACCCCAGAAATCTAAATATTTTTCATTTCCAAGGTGCTTTTACTTTAGAGTTTCAGTTCAGATGTGCACACATTCAATGCCACTAGAATCATGTTTTTACTGTATTATTGGTCAGAAATCTACCCATCTAGAACTGCAATCAAAATTATTCAACCCCGATTCCAAATCAGGTTTAACATTTACAGATGTTCAGCTGTTTACAATGAACAGAGCAAACAAAAATAATTGAAATACTGTAGCTCAAAACAACAAATGCTTCAGGTGGTTTCCCCAAATTCAACTGCAAATACAACTGATTACTTATCCAGTCTCAAAGGGATTTAACCCTTTCATGGCAACCATCTTTAGTACTTTGTAGAGCACCCTTTTGCTGTTATAACCTGCTGCAAATGAGACGCACAGCCAGACACCAGCCTCTGGCAGGGTTCCTGAGGAATCTAGGTCCCTTCCTCATGAGCAATGGCCACAGTTCAGTAACACTCTTGGATTTGCATGCGGCAACCACCTTCAAATCCCATCAGATTTTCTTATAGTCCCTCTATAAGTCAGGGTACTGTGATGGCTACTGTAGAACCGAGCCTTGGTGGAATTTGAGTTATGCTTCGAAACAGTGTCCTGTTGTAAGGTCTAATGATGCCTAAGCTCCTAGGATTTCCTGATACTTCAATGAATCCATCTCACCTTCCACTCGCTGCAGGTTTCCTGTGCCAGAGGATGCAAAGCAGCCCCAGATCATCACTGAGCTACCACCATGCTTGACTTTGGGCAGAGTGTGCTTTTCAGCATATGCTGAAAACGTCAAGTTTTGTTTCATTGCTCCACAGAACAGAGTCCCAAAACCTCTGTGACTTCTTTATTTGTTTTTGAGCATATTTGAGCCGACTTTTCTTGTGCTTTAGCTTCAGTAGTGGTGTACGTCTTGGAGTTCTGGCATGAAAACCTTCTGTATTTAGTATGTGCCTTACTGTGCTCACAGAAACTTCAGTGCCTGTTGCCACCACGTCTTGCTGCAGGTCTTTTGCAGTCACTCAAGGGTTTGTCATAACCTGCCATCTCAGAAATCTGGTTGCAGATGTTGATAGCTTCCTTTTTCTTCCCTGTTCAGGTAGTGTAACCACTGTTCCCTTAACTTTAAATTTGCAAACTATGCTTCCAACAGTCTCTCTGGGAACATTCAGTTCCTTTTCAAATATATTTTGTATCTGGTTCCTTTAACTTTTTGGACCATTATTTTGACTTAACCAAGTTTCTCACATGCATTCAAACATGACACTCAACAAACCCCTAGACAGTTCAGGTGATGCATGTTTTCCAGCTCAAACACACCTGGTGCTACTAATGACACCCTTGATTGGGTGCATCAGGTGGGCTTGAGAGAGATTCTATTCAAGGGGGTTGAATCATTGAGAATGGAGTCATAATGAGTTGCATTGTCAGTTGTACTTGGGGAAACCACTTGATGCATTTGTTGTGTTAAGGTATTTCAATTACTTTTGTTTGATTTGTTCATTGCAAACAGCTGAAAGTCTGTACATTCTGACTAACCTTAAACATCCTGTATTTTAATTACTTGATTGGAAAAAGTAATCGAAATGGACCTTCATAAGTTACAACAGAACAAGGGAAATTCTATTGTAGTCAGAAAGAAATCCGTGGCTACTGTGCACCTCAATATGAAACTCAAACAGTAATTCATCTTAAAAAAAATGCACTGTATTGTAATGTTACTTTTGTCACTAGCCTCAACACGAATCATTCATGATGAGAACATTCAAGTTGATATTTGTGGAATTTTGAGATATAACAATTAAACTACTTTCTATTTTAAATTACTAGCTTACAAACACTGCAAAAATGTATTTCTTGATATAAAAAAAATTACAAGAAGGTGATGTATATAAGAAAACTATTCCATACACTATGCAGTGTTTTAGTTAAAACACTAAAATGTGTAAATTACATTACAGACATGCTGCCACGTTACCATTGACAAATACTTTAGGAGCACAACTCATTGTAATTCGTGTTTAAATGGCATGTGCTATAGCTTTTGTAAGTTGGTCACTGAAAGAGAAAAAGGTTCCTCTGTGTAAGACGGGGAGACAGAGAGGAAGGGCACAGACAGCAGCCGAGGGCACTCTTGTTCTGCTAAAGCAAACTCTGGCAAGACGTTCGCTAGCTATTTTTGACAGACCTTGCTAGCTAATGATACTATCGCGAACAGTCAAAGTAATGTGATAATATGATCAGTATTGACAGTTAAATGACGCATCAGTTGGCAGGTCTTATCCAAAGGCTGTGCAACCAAGTATACTATTTCCAAGGTGCTAATGAATTAACCACGCCACTGGTCTATATTTCTTAAAATTGTAAATAGCAAAGTTTCAACTTATTTTATTTTACTCAATACAAGATGAATGTCTCAACAGTATCAACACAGTTTAAATTACCACAATCTAAACACTCTGTTACCCAGTTTCCTGAAGCCGGGAACCAGGTCCACAAATGTGGCAGCGCCCTTGCTGAGGGGGTCAGGCAGGTGTGGCCTGAACTGGTGGCCCAGGGTGAGCAGGTGGTGGGCAATATACATGCAGTTGTTGTGCTGGATGGCAGCAAGGTGGGGGAACTTGAGCAGGTTCTCTCTGGAGAGCAATGACAGACAGAGCGATAAAAGGAGAAAGAACACATTCAGAGACAGGCCTTAAAGAGACACACAGGGTAATGATATTAATTCTAAACTGAATTAAAAAGGATAAAATACATTTACAGAATTGAAATGTGGTGTGCTTGCTAGCTTATTTACATTGAAAATGTTGTTTGAAGTGAGACAGCCTGACAATGTGACACAAAGATGGTTTGGTCTCTCTACCTTGAATGACCCAAGAGTGTTTTAGAGTAAAATAAAATATGTTCATGGCAGTTTTAACATCTGAATGCTGATTTGGGGTTGATAAGTTGAGGAGATCTACATTCTGAGTAGTGTCCCCATTCAAGTCTATAGTAGCTTTGTCCCAATTTAATAATTTTAAGAACTCATTTAAACATTATGATAAAAACACCAAAACCGTAAAGAAATTCTAACAGTCTGGATGTTTCAAAGTTGGTTTAATGTTGATGACTTAATGTTTAGGCTAGGGGCTATAATAAGACTATGCTTTACAGGCAAGCCCACCTAAGAAAGCAGACAATACTCACTTATGGTATGTAGGCACAACATCATAGAATAGCTGGAAAATATTCCGCACCGTGAAGAAAAGTTGAGTGGCACTGCAATAGATAAAAACAAAACACAATCAACTTCAGCCAAAGTGACAGCAAGTGAGGTGCTGCATGTTTTTTATTTATTAGTATTATCATCTTTAAGATTTTTCCCTATTTTCCTCCCCTCCCAATTCCCACTGACCCTGCCTTGTTGGCAGCTCCACAACACCTTGGACAGATCTGTGGAATGGTGAGGGGCGCACACATGGTTCATCCAACTACATGTCGCCGAGCTGCCAATCATTTTTGCACTGTTCACCCAACACGGAAGCCTTTAATCAGATCAAAAATGATGATTACGTTTTCCAACTATACTTCCACAATATAATTTACAGGCGCCCGATCTGCATACAAGGAGTCACTGGAGAGCAACGAGGCAGAAAAGATAATCTGACATATCTAACCAAAATCCTGGGCAGTGCTATGCTACTTTGCGCTGCCTCGTGCAGGAGGTCCGGGGAAGTCAGAGAATCCATAGTCAGGCTTGAACCACTGACTCATGACAGACTGTCCTGCAATGCAGTGACTTGTAATGTGAGCATACCATTGGCTGGAGCTGCCCACAGCCTCTGACAGTGTGTGCAGGGCCAACTCCATCAGCTGCTGCACCGACTCGCTGATGCGACACACAGGCAGGCACAGCGTGCCCGCTCCCAACTGCTTTTCGTTCTCCAGCCTATATGCCTCTGGCTTCTTGGCCTGCTGCTTGCCCTTGTCCCCAGATGCAGGGCTGGGGAGCTTGGGGACAGACAGCTTGGAATCTGGTGTGATCTGTTGGAAGGAAAGTGTTACAAGCGCTTTGGAGTAAGCAAGATTGTTGAACAGTTAAACTGTCTGACAATACCCTGACTGTGTGTGCCTGACATTAACACCGCAATAACGACACTTTGAATGTCTGGGTATCTGTATGTTCTAAATTAAATCACATGTTTTCACACAGTACAGTGATAAGATATGACAGGTCCGTATATATACTGCAAAAAAAAGAAAGGAACACAAAATCAAAGTACAACTTGTATATTTAACTTCAGGGGTCGGTTGCACCAGCTGGACGTTTATAGATTGTAACTGTACGTCCGACCTAAAATACATCAGACTTTATATTTACACTTGTTGCATTAGGTGGGCATAAGCTATCAATTAGCTATGCCTGGTCGTAGATTCTACACGTAGTACATAGCAGGTGCAGCACAACCTAGAGTAGAGATTTATAGAAATGATTTAAAATGTCTTGTTTTTCTAACTTTGATTGCATTAAGATTTTGCTATAATTTATTTGGAGAAAGACTGTTTTGTTCTATCGAAGACACAGGGCACACTGTTTACATTAGCAGTGACCACGAATTGTAATGTCTATTAATAACCAGCTAGGTGCATAAACAGCTGATTGGGTGGGCAATTATCAGGTTTGAACAAGCATTTCAGATTAGTACAAGGCAAAGAGTATAACTTATGTTTCAGGATAAATTAAGATAGATATGTCTTTCAGCTTTAACTACATGGATTAACAATGAAACGCCTGGAAATCCAACAACCAATGTGTTTGTTAAAATGGAACTAACTTTTTAGTAACTAAATTACTGTACACTACAAACAAATCTTGATCAGTCACTTTCAGCTGTGCGATCCATCCCAATACGTAAAGCATTATGTTTTCCATCACTACAGTACTGAACATTAATGCTTGTAAAGACTGACGCTTCACTGCCATTCCTCGTGCTAAATGGTGAATATATTTTCTGTTATCTTTCAAGGTAGGACAATGCTTGTTGTTCTGTCTAACTAAAGTTGGTTAAAGCTGAAAATTCCATGTATTTTTCATGCCGTACTGCACAGCACACACACGCATTCTTTGACTTTGTAACTCAGAAAAAGTAAACAGGATTTATTATTTACAATGATATTGCATAGGAAATACAACAAATTTAGGGATCAATTTAATTAAAAGTGGAATTTATAATTAAATTAAAATAATATATTTTTAAGCATACGAAGATAGAAAACGCAAGAATTTTAATGGTAGCTTCTCTTTTTGTTTTGACCTCATGGCTTGGAACAAAATGGTTGCCAGGGGGCAATGTTGGAACGTTTAAAGCTGTTTTCATCCAATTCATCTAGTTGGACTAATTATGGAAAGAACACTGCCTAGCAAGTATCAACTAGGAATATTCTGATCTCAAGGAAGCGCATTGCTTATGCTGGACTTTGCTATGACTAGTCTTATTTGTATTTGGTGCAACAGGTGTAAATGCTACTCACAACATTGGACGTAGCGAGCCCGACCTAAGATTTAAGGCCAAACTTTTTACGTTCAGCTGGTGCAACCGGCCTCTGGGATATCAATGTGTCCAGTTAGAAAGCATAAGTGATTGTGAATCAATGTCACCTCTTTAAGTGCAAATGAAAGTGACAACAGGTGCACTGGAGAGGCAACAGCAAGACAACCCCCAAAAAGGAAATTGTTTTGCAGGTGGTGGCCACAGACAATTGCACTCGTTATCCTTCCCAACTGATTCTTCTTTGGCATTTTGCTAGTGTCCTTGTCACTACTGGTAGCATGAGGTGGTACCTGCATCCCATTCAGGTTGCACAGGTAGTCCAGCTCCTCCAGGATGGCACATCCACACGTGCCATCGTAAGAATGTTTGTTGCGTCTCCCAGTACAGTCTCAACGGTATAGAGATACCAGGAGATGGGCCGTTAGACAAGGAGACCTGGACATGGCGGTAGAAGGGCATCAACCCAGCAGCAGGACCGGTATCTGCTCCTTTGTGTGAGAAACAGGAGGAGCACAGCCAGAGCCCTATAAACTGTCAGAAACAGACTCCATGAGGGTGGCATGAGGGCCTGATGTCCTCTAGTGGGATCTGTGCCCATAGCACAGCATTGTGCAGCTCGATTGGCATTCGCCAGCGAACACCAGAAGAGGTAGGTCTGCCATTGGCGCCGTGTTCTCTTCACAGATTAGAGCAGGTTCACACTGAGCAAGAAAGGTGAAAGAGTCTGGAGATACCTTGGCGAACGCTATGCTGCCTGCAACATCCTCCAGCATAACTGTTGGGCAGTGGTTCAGTAATGGTCTGGGAGATCTCCAAGGACACCATCTATCATCTCATCAGGAGCATGCCCAGACGTGGTCAGGAGTGCATACAGACTTGGAGGCCACCCACACTACTGTGTCACATTATGAATTGCCGTGTTGAAATTCACACAAGTTGTAACAGCCTGTGATTTCAATTGTTTACTCTGATTTCCAGTGTGAGTTTGAATCCAGCCCTCAATCAGTTGGTGATTTTGGTTTCCATTGACCGTTTTTTCCATTGACCGTTTTTACATCACATTTTTCTCAACGAATTACACATTGTACAGTAAAGAATTGGATATTTCATATGTTTCGTTCACCAAGATCCAAAGTAGGATTTGAGTGTTCCCTTCATTTTTTTGAGCAGTATATAAATACCAAACCACAGAGACTAAGCAGAAGAACATTACACACTTTCACAGTGTTGTGCATTTCAGAGGTCATCAGCTTCCGTGCCGCAACGATCACATCTTTGCATTTCTTGCTGGCAAAGTGGCAGTTGACATCCTGGGCGTACTTGAGAAGTTCAGTAGAGTCTACTTGGAGGTACTGCATCTCCTTCAGGGACTTTTCAAACTGTTCTGTCTCTTTGATAACCTGGGGTGTGAACACACGGAACAGGGTCAAATCTGACAAGTCATTTTAAATCTAAAGTGCATGAGTAGAGCCAAAGCAAGTGTTCACGTAAAGAAAATTAATAAACACAATATGGACACAATAGGATACACAGTATGAATAGTATGTCCAGTTGGACTAACTGGCTGGCAGCATTGAGTATTCGCCATGCATTGTGTGAGCTGCTTGCTTAATTATTAGGATAGTGACAGTGCTTTGTATTGATATTCCAACTATCTATTCACAATTACTGAGGTTAAAATATCAATTATCTTCTTTACTTGTTCATTCGTGCATACATGGTGTAATATAGAAATGATAATTTCAGGGCATCAAATATTTTTTGAAAGAAAATGTAGTGTGAATGAAGCATGTGTTTTGTCTGGTAAAGTCCTACCAGGCTAGCACTGCAGCCATCTCCTGTTACTTGGATTGTTTTGGGCTCTAGACAATGACTTCTCCTTTATATTATAGTTACTTTAACTAAACTGCATTGTTTACAGGGTACCCCCAGGATCCTCCGACTTAAATTCAAGGCTTTTTAAGACCTTTTCAATACCATTTCAAATAAAATTCAATGCCAACTTTGTACTTATTCCAACAGAAATATGAGAGGATAATGTCAAATATGTATGAATTTTAAACCCTAAAATTATGTACAAGTAGGCTACTTAACTTACATAAAACATTTCATTAAAATTATCATACATACAGTATTTAATACATACGAATGCCTATTCTGAAAACACGCATTTGATTTTTAATAAACAAATAAACAAATACATTTGAACTTAAAGATGTTGAAGGCGGCAGGCCGAGGCGAGACGGGGCTAAAGCACCCCCAAGAATAAGCTTTATAAAAAATAACCCCCTTTAGCCCCCCCTAGAAATGATTCCATATTTTCATATAAAAATATTTATCAAAATTTTCCCTGGATGATGTACTTTGGCTTTTCTAAACGGCTAAGTCCAGGTAAGCAAAGTTTG
>JACXGM010010746.1:8548-25976 GCA_016801145.1 Umbra pygmaea | reverse complement strand
AGTAACCGTTCATAACAACTTGAAATACAGATGTGTCTTTCAGGGTAAATGTGTCTTTCAGGGCTTTCTCATATAGAGCTCCAATTCTGTGGAATGATCTACCAACCCATGTGAGAGATGCAGACTCAGTCTCAACATTTAAGTCTATGCTGAAGACTCATCTCTTCGGTAAGTTCTATGGTACAGTGTAGTCTGGCCTCGTGGGCTCCCCTCTCTCTGCTGGGATGTCTTCACTCCAATGCTACCCCTGCGGTGGTACGGTCTGTTGGTGACCCTTTGGAAGTGTGGACTTGGCAATGTGGGTGGGTCGGAAGCATGCCTGCTTGGCTATTACTGATTTATTTCTTTATAAACATAGGGGCATCTGCTCATCCTCGTACACCATTTTTTTTCCCTCTCACCCCTCCGCCATGAAGGCAGAGTGAGGAGGGAGACAGAGTAAGCCTAGTCTGGCAGGGAAGGGTGTATAGTTGTGGTAACAGCACCCCTTCTCACACTCTGCTTTTCCTTTTTGAACCCTTTAATTTATTTTATCTGAACTACCAAATCAATCCAGATTATAATTGAATCCCTTATGAACAAGACCTTTCAATTGTTCACCTCAAACTTCTCGAAGAAAAGGATGTTTGAACTAAGTCAAATCCAGACTAATTCAACTGCTCTAGAAACAAACATTCAAACTTACTCTACCCAGACCACCTCAACTCCTTGATGAAACAGATTTTTTAATTAAGTCTATCATGACTATTTCCACTTCTCTGCAACACTCGGGCCAACAAAACACACTGGCCAATAGAGTCTTAGTCCCAGATGTTATGCTGCAATAGTTTATGTGCCGGGGGAATAGGGTTTTATATATTCATTTTGGGGTCAGGGCTGTGTCAAGGTGCTAGACCCAAGGTATGCCCACTCTAATGTTCCTGGGGTCATGTTCATCCTAGGAGGACCCTTTGAACATCGACAGGACCATGTGGCCTGATGACTCCTTCCTGTCCCCTTCCTGTGCCTTGCCCGCTGCTGTGCTGGATCCCATGTCACTGCGGTTGATGATCCCGTTTCCACCCGACGACGCCAGCTTTCATCTCCAGTCGGCTTCATGGTCTTCGTTCGCTACACCACCAAACTGTGTTGATGCTACATAAAGACTATGGTCATAGTCCACCCATCATATCTTCGTTGCTGGACAAAAATTGAACACTGTTTGACCTTATTACAGTGGGCTGTGTACCTTCAGATCCCCCACCCGGTACAGCCAGAAGAGGACTGGCCACCCCCTTGAGTCTGGCCTCTCTCTAGGTTTCTTCCTAGGTCCCTCCTACTGGGAAGTTTTTCCTAGCCACTGTGCATCACTTGTGTTGCTTGCTTTTGGGGGTCTCGGGCCGGGTGTCTGTCAAAGCACTTTGTGACAACTGCTGTTGTAAAAAGGGCTTTAGAAATAAATTTGATTGATTGAAATGCTTACAAAATTTTAATTCTGCCTAGATACGTGGAAGGCTGCGTGTGTGTATCGTCAGAGGAGTGAAAACAGTTCCAGCATGGAAACTACTGATTAAGAGGTGACAAGGAAGCGAAAACGCCAGGCTAATCCAAAATACCAGTTTGCGTATTTTGGGGACAGCGACGATGAGGTTCCAAGTCGCACCTCATGTGTTCTGGGTGTGTCACAAGTCCCAGAGTTTGCTGGGCCCCTACCACCCCAAGGACACACGTCGACACCACAACACCCAGAGAGGTACTCCCCGGCACCATCTGGAGTACCAGGTGGAGGACTTTAGTTCTACACATGAAGGTAAGAATTAACATTGGCAGACACTGCAATTTATTTAGTTCTGTGGGCTGTGGTATAACCTGATATTTAGGACTGAATAATGTACTGTATTTTCAGAATATTTTGAGAAGATTGTCCATCTGAGGCCTGCAGTCAGGTAAACACATGACTCTAGTTATGCTTTGTGTCTTCATAAAACACTGGCCTGAATTTTTGCCCTTTACTAAAATGCAATACTGTATAGCCTTTTTAAAATTTCATGTATAAGGCAGTTATCTTTATTTCACTCTTTACTTATTGACATTTCTTTGCTTTTTAGCTTCAGATAAGAGGCAGACTGAGGAGATTTTACATCTGAAAGCCCAGCTGGCACTGCAGTCAGGTAAACGAATGACTCTAGTTATGCTTTGTCTTCATAAAACCCTTCATTTGTAGGTTTGCTGTTTGTCTGTTAAGGCTGGTAACAACCTGAAGAACACGGTGTGGCAAATGCTAGCATGCATTTATACTTTACTATTAGATTCTTGTTCATTTTATAAATACTTTTTTCTCAATCATGTCAGACCATTTAAATACATTAATGGGTTAATGTATTACAGGAGCAATAAGGAAGAATGCTGCCACCCAGGATGCTACTGACGAGGCTGTCCAGAACCAGGTCACCAGGTACCTGAAAGGGGCAGCTGACCATGCGGGGGTCCAAGGGACCTGCCGTGAATACGGATGATACGGCACCAGCACAACGCTTGTCACTTCTTGATACAGCCACTACACTGCGCTCAACAACAAAGCACTACAGAAGCTGATCGAGGGCCCTCCATCCATAGCCACCTGACAATACGTACCTAGATTGGACTTTTGACTCGTTTGTTTATATTGATTAGAGTATTGTTTTTATTACTAGTGTTATCTGCATTGTTGGGGAAGACTGAAGGTAATCTGAACAAAATTGTTAAAATTAAATTGAATACATTTGCACATGTATATTTTGTATGCTTGCTGAATAATGCACAGGTTTTTTTTACATGCGTCTTTGCACTATTTGAACCAAATTGTTGGGATTGAATTAAATATTTTTGCACATGTATATTTTGTATGCTTGCTGTATAATGCACAGGTTTTTTCAATTGCATCTTGCCCTTGCACTATTTTAAATAAAATGTTAGGATTGAATTAAATGCATTGTCATTTGTGATATAAGTGAAATCTGATTATATTATTTATTAATAATAAAAAGCCTAATATTGGGGTATAAGGCATCCCGCTGGTTTCTGTGCAAAAAAGCGGCTTGCCGTGGGTGCGCCGCCGTCGGGCCGCTGATCAGGGTATTGTTTATTAAAAGCGGCCCACCGGTGGGGCGCCCGCGGCAAAAAGGCGGCTTGCCGCCGGCGCACCGCTGGTCAGCCGCTTTGCAAAAAAGCTCAGCGGCCGCGGTGGCAAAAAGCAGGCGTGCCGCCGGTGGCCCGCTTGTGTGTTGCCTACTGGGTAGTAATACAATACTGGCATAATGAATAAATAGCATAATAAAACCTGTGATTCTTACCTTTAAAATGAATTTTGTGTCATGTTTCTATGTGCTACAGACGCTTAGGATTTGGTAGAAGTTGACAATTTAGTATTTTTTCTGAAAACCTTCAGGAGATAAGGATATTCATCCTAGAATTACATAGCTTTTTATAGTTGGTTTTAGGAGGCGTTTTAGGAGTGAATGGGTTAATAGGTTCAAGAGTTTGTGACTTTGTACACTATGTTAGCACATCTGGAAGCCTCTCGGATGACATGCATTTTCTGTTTTCCTGTAATTCTGATTTAATTCTATTGGATAAAGTGACCTTTATTTTTATATTTTTCATTGACCACTTTTTTTGCCATGAATCTAATAAAAAGCTGGTTTTATTCTCAGGAGATGCTGACAGGTTGATTGATAATAGGGCTATGCTGTTCGTCTGTGTATCTACATGGTAAATCAAGAAACAGGAAAGTAAAGTAATAAGTAGTGAAGTTACTTTTCAAATGCAGTAACTAGTAAAGTAATCTCACTACAATTTTCAGAAGTAACTAGTAACTAGTAACTCATTACTTTTTTTGAGTAACTACCCCAACACTGATTACAACGCTGTTACCGTTAAAGACAATAAAAAGTAAAAAATGGTGTTACTTTAAACGTACAATATGTCATTTTTGGCTGCTAGGTGTTTTTTCAATCAAAACAATAGCAAAAGATGTACTTGGATGACGTCTGGAAGTAGCGTGGGATCATGGGTTTTGTTATCGTCGTCAATGACAACCTTCCAATCTAGTGTCTCCGGCAGAAAATAATGTTCACTGACAAAGTAATGTATTGTTAAAAATATTATAACTTTATTCATTTTATGTTTGGCGGTTCCCTGGAACATAGAACAACTAGAGCAGTCAAAAGTTATATGACACCATTGACGGATGACAAAATGAAACATCCCGTGTCTTCGAATTATATTACAAATTTCTCTGGGTTTCAAAGTTGGTGGAAAAATTTAGGATAATATAAGTACACAACTATGAAATATATATATAATATAGGTATAGTGATGTTTGCTTTTTTAATGCAAAGTACATCTTTTGTTATTGTTTTGGAAAACTACATATTGTACCTTTAATTGAGCTCAATTAAGCGGTTTTCTTCTGAGTATGCTTTCTCTCTGCAGGACCAGCAAAGTTTTTTTCTCTGGTGTGTGTGTGTCGGGGGGGTAGACAACCACAACTGATGATGATTGGCTTAGAGTACATTTCCATCGATTGCCAACCAACCAGAGGCAGAGTAGGGCGGGTGTTCACTGTTCAGTTCACACACATGCACAGACACAGTCGCACACACACACACACCAACAAGGAGTCAGAGCAATTGCAAGTCCAACGAGTTCAAAGGTAGCTTTCGTGAACTGTACGTATAAGCACTACTTTTCCCTTGTTGAGTTGAAAGGCAATAATGTTTATGTAACATGCAACTTGTGCACACTCCCCACGTCAATGGCAAGTAAATCGAGTCTAATGAAGCACCTCACATCGTCACATGCTGCCACAAAACTAGTGGCCAAGAACGCAGCTGATAACGTGAGCTGTGCTGCAAAAGGAGATAGAGCCACAACATCAGAGCAACTGAAACTAGATTTTTCATCACCACCGCAAACTCCTATAACTCAGACTAATTATTCATTCTATTTAATGTCCATTTCATTAATTTAACATATTTAATATCGGGGGCTTCCAAGTTCTTTGACATACTTATTTTTTTTTAAGTAATGTAATAGTTACTTTTCCTGGTAATTAGTAACTTTTATAATGGTCTAACTCAGTTACTAACTCAGTTACTCTTTGTGAGAAGTAACTATTAACTATAACTAATTACTTTTTAAAGTAACATGACCAACACTGCATACAATAAATTATTACTAAGTATTACTCGGTAGGGTACTGTTTGTCAAGGCACGCTTGTACTGTGTAATGTGAGGGAGTGCACGAATTGGGCTATATGGCAGTAGCACAATCCCTGATTCTTGGAATTATTGTTGCTTTTCTTCCGATTGCTTTTCTCATGTGTTGTTCGAAAGTTACTCTAACTCATTCTTATTTGGGATGTAGGTTAGGGTGGCTTCCGTACCATATGGACAGGGCTTACTTTGAGCCGGAACATGCCGGAACATGTTCCGGCACCTCCGACGTTGGATCCGGGACCTTTTTTATTGGATAAACCTGTGCCACTATGAAAAATGTATCGCCTAAATGAAAAAAATAATACTGTTTGTGTATTGTTGAATGTTGTTATCTGTCTTGTTTGTCTTTATTTCCCATTGAAGTTCCACAAAAATCTTGTGATTGCATTTTTTATGTGTTTTGAGTTGAATTTTTAGGGTCGATGCAAGCGCGGAATCTTCCTACAAGCTGAAACAAGTGTTGCCATGTCAGTGAAATTCTCTATGAGCTAACTAATATTTTTCATCTATTTAAAAAATAAATGTTCTTAGAATAAGGATAAAGGAAGTCAGTTAAATATAATTTAATTATAGAAACAAGTAGGGAAAATATGTAAACTCTCTTGTGCATGAAGACATATTATTATGTCCACATTCATTCTTTGCTTGTCAGTTATTGAACAATGTTGATTTTGCTGTTCAACCATTGGCTATATTTTGTATTATATATGTTGATGTTTTCCGCCCCTGGATCCATATGCTGTCCTAATGTTTAATATTCCATCTAGTGCTGGGCGGTATACCGGTTCACACCAAATACCAGTATTTATTTTCGTCATGATATGATTTTTTTATATACCGCCATAGTGGTGTATTAGAATATACAACGTCCAGAACGCTGCGCTGTGCAACACTGCTGAATACATAGTATTCCAACCTGGAATGCTGTTTGATTCATATAGCCTACTGTACTATTTGGGTGGGCTTTTATGTCAATATGGGTGCCTTCAATCTTCAGTAGCTACTATAGAATACAGCAGCAGGAACGCCCTGGACAGAACGCAAGTGTCCTGTAGAATATGGCAGGAGGAACGCCCCGGAACAAGCCAAAATCATGGTCAACATTCATCTTCCTTGTCAGGAGCAACTGGCATATAAAGACATTTTTGTCTCAAAAGTTTAAAACAATTGAATTTCTAGTGGAAAATGGATACTGAAGTTGTGCTTTCTGTCTTCATTGAAAGCATACAACCGATAGTTTGTTAGTTACTGTTCGAATTCCGATGGTCTCTATAATAATTCAATTTACATGCGTCTATGAATACAATTTATTTTGTATCCCACTTTAGGAAAAGCTGGTCTAAAACAAAAGTACAGAACAAAAATAATGACTGCAGTTATCGTGTGTAAAAATCTTTCTATATAGCGCGCCTCCGAACCGTTAGTAAATCCATGGGACACGCCTGGTGATCCATTTTCCTCTGGTGACGCACTGGATGAGCCACAACGCAAACAGGTTCTCACATCGGCTCTGCATATGTGGCAGGTGGTCTCCGGAGCTGTACACTATTCACTCCTGCGTTGGAGTTTTATCATCACTTCATGATCATTGTCGTCATCTACTCCAGGAGCATGTATGCTAATGTAAAAGATGTCCAGTCATCTTGCGATG
Source organism: Umbra pygmaea (assembly GCA_016801145.1). NCBI lineage: Eukaryota > Metazoa > Chordata > Actinopteri > Esociformes > Umbridae > Umbra > Umbra pygmaea. The sequence continues at coordinate 19,087 of JACXGM010010746.1, read as the reverse complement.
CAAACTCAGCAGGTTGCTGGAGAATATAGGCAAAGGGTTCTGCCTTAGGAAGCAAACGCTTATGGAGGTTGTTAAGTTTCAAACATTATTCCTGAGCGTCTACTATTTTACACTGGTTTTTGGGGTTGTGGTACTGTGAAACTGGATCCTTGACCATACTTATTGTTTGTCATAAATTATGTACATGTAAGTAATGCAAGTAATATCTATACTCCATCCTACTAGGGATGTCACGAGAACTGATACTACCGAAACCTTCCGGTTCTAAAACGACAATGCCCATTTTTTTAAGCATCATAGGCACTGTTAGCGAAGATGCCAGTGTTAGCAATAGCTAACATTGTCAGTGGAGGATAACGGAAAATAGCAGGAAAAATCTAAAGCAAACGAAAAGGGCTTCCCCTCCAGTTGCGAAAATTCACTATCTAGGTAGTCTGCTTAGTTCGGCAGAGGATAATATACTATACTTTTCTAATTTTTACACTTGAAATGGGTGCACCGTTTCCGGAGGTAATGCAATACCAAGTCGATGCGTGGAGCAGACGGAGCAAGCCCCGTTTCCGACTACCTGTTCGAAAAATCAATTTAATATATATAGTTCCCCGATGGGGAACGTATCAGATAGTAAACTGATAAGAACATATGATTCTAAGTTTTCATTATCCAATACAATACAGCCATATGGAACCAATGCCCAACACATTACACACAATCATTCGCGACTTACCCAAGACCGTGTTGACATGCTACTTTTGCTCTCCAAGAAAAGGTGAACTAGCCAAGAAACAGTGTGCAATATTGTGGAAAAAAAACATGTTTATCTTGTTAACTGAATGGCTGCACTGCTATATCCACCGTTTTGTTTTGCACTGTTGTTGTTTTTTCATACTACCTTTTTGAAAAGCTGTCTGGAATGTGTCTGGGTACACTAGGGGTAGTTGTTGCACTGTGAGCATTAATTGCACTTTATTATGTTGTTCTATGCTATATTGCACATGTCTGGTAATGATATTTTTCAAATATTTTAATAATGTTTCAAGTAGTTGGAATCTTAGAAAATCCTTTTTTTACCGTGGTATCGAAATCGGCATTGAGAATCGTGTATTTTTACTGGTATTGGCACTGACTACTGAATTTTCGGTATTGTGACACCCCTACATCCTAGTATGGTGGTGAGTTTTTCGTAAGGTACAGAAACATATGACAAGACTGTGGTCCTGTGACTCATCATGTATGATTGTACATTTTGTTCATGTTATTCATCACAATTACTTCCAGTGTTAGTTATTGGGCACATATTGGTCCGTCTTTGATATAAATTATGCATTGTAGGTGGTGCTTTTGTGTGTAGCAAAGCACTTCATAATGTATGGAATCATTATCTCACATAAATGGCTATATCTAAATTTGTTTTCAATGGAAGTAGTTCCATTGTTACGGTTCTTAAATCTACAGAGAGCACCTATAAAGTGCCTATGCAAATAGGTACCACTTAATATCTGTAGCAATATTACCATTGTTACTACAGAGGTTTAATTATTTAATAAACTAGCCTCACCGTATATCTGTCTGTTCATTGCTCTTTCCAATACTCTCTTACAGTATCTTTTTTTCTCCATCTCTGCTTCCATCTCTATTTTTCTGTTCTCTGCTTCCCTTCCTCTATCCTCCTCTCCAAATTCTCACACTCCAGCAACCTATACTCTGGTGTGTAGGAGAAAGTACTGCACTTCTTTTATCTGGAAAATACCTGGAGCAAATGTTTCTAAAATATCTTTACTGCAATATACCTGTTCATTGTACACCCCACCCTCCACCATATCACATGGTCCATTAATTATGAATCTAGCAAAACAGGAATGTACCAGCTGATGCTATTTCAAACAAATTAATAGATAAAAAAAAGGGTGTCATAACCAGGTAAGTCTACTTCACATTTTTAAGATTTTATGGAACATTTGAATTGTTTCTATGAACCCACAATCATTTTATTAGTTCACAATCATTATTAGTGATGCATAAGTGTCATGCTGGATATAATATTTAACTTTGTAAGCCTATGATAGCTAAATGGGGTGTGGAAATGTTGTTGTTGCATTGATTCAATATTTTGAACGTGTTCTGCAATGTCCACATCTCTGTTCATCTTTCTATCTGTAGTTTTTGCTCCCTCTGTCACTTTCATTTAATCATTTTCTTTTGTTTCTCTTTTCTTCTTACTCTTTTGTCACTATTTCTCTCTACTCTGTCTCCCTCTTTTCTAGTTAGCAATTCCCTCCTTTCTCCCTTTCTTATTTCCTTGCTCTGTCACTCTTAGTTTGTGTCTCCCTTCCCCCTACTTCACCACTGTCTATCTCTCTCTCCAAAGTGGGATGCCACCTGGCCAATAAATCATTGAAGTGGACGAGACTAGGCGCGTTTCTGAAAGTCTTGTCCTTCCGCCTGTCTGCATTAGCCAGCCTTGTAAATCTAGCAGTATCTTTTTTAGTGTGTGAAGAGATGGGGGATGGGACAGCTTTGGAATGACAGCTCCACGGTCATAGCGGTCTTTAATAAAGCTAGCATTCATTCAAGCCATTCATTCAAGGCTAAGCTGATTCCATTGGCTAAATAAGCTAGTTTGGGCATGTATCTCTTTCACTGAATACCAAACAAACTCCAATAGTCCCCATGCACAAGACTGAGATCTGAGAGGATTTTTATGTGTTCGCAACAACAAATCCACCCAAAATATCAGAAGCCAGCCCTGTCAGATCTATCTAAATGCCTGGGGGGTTAATTTTGTTTCATGGATATTGTTAGATTTGTTCTGCGATGCTTTGGATTCTAAACTAGCAATTGTCCCAGTAGAGTACCCCAGGTCAATTAAATGAAACTGCCATTTACAGAGCCAAAGGTTTTTCAATGTTTTACACAGAACATTGTTGGGTGGGAAAGTTTTTGCCCTGACTCTATATGGAGTCACACCATGTCAAAAAGCACTTGGAAGAGAATCTGAACAGATCTAAAAAAATGTTTTACATATAAGTATTATATATAATCTACAATTAGATTAAATAAATTAAGCAAAATCAATGCATCCATTTCAGTTAATTGGATTCATGTCCAACATCCAATTTGGATCAAAACTCTTAACAAAAAGGTGGAAGGGAGGATTCCAAATAAAGGGCTAGCTTTCATATAAAAATGGCAAATGAACAGGTTAACTAGCCACAGTGCAATATAGGTACTACCTAGGCAGAGGGACCTCCAATTGCTGTCTTTCCTGTAAAGCTACAAAGGGTCAGGTCTGGTCGGTCACTGGGTTGGAGGCCAAATGTTGCTGCAATGCCTGAAGACTTTAAAAGGGACATTATACTGTGTAAAATGCCATCTATCGGATGGGACATTAAATAGGTGTCCATTAACAATCCCAGAGAACTACTGGTTACTTTTCTAATCTTGCACTCATACCATCACAGCCAGCTAATTAACCCCAGATTTTAACTAGCTCATAATTCCATTTTCTTCCTACTGAAAGAAATTGTATTGTAAAGATCTATACCTGCTGAATCTATGCAGCTACTAATAGTTATAAGTTTGTCTGGATAAGAGTTTCAGCTAAATGACTAAAATGTGAAATCTTATGTTGGACCAGTTTGAGCATGATGGTGAACAACCCAACCATTTGCCAATAGCAGTTTCAGGGGATTTAAAAAGAGTCATATCTAATAATCTTTACAATAATGTCATACATGTTACATCAAGACATGAACCTCGTGCTCAAAGAACTAGAGACTTTAAGATCTTGTTTTCCGAACTCCAAAAGCATAATATGTGCAAAAAGATTTTTAGTGGCACAATACTAATAGGCCATTAAGACTTGGTCTCTCTCTGGAACCCATAGGAGGATACTATAGTTAATGTGCTATTTTTCCTAGTTTGCTACAATGACAGAGAGCACTGTACTAGAATTGCAGATGTCGTGGATGATGAAAACATGGAAGTAAAGGTGAAATTCATTCATCAAAGGTATCTAGCAAAGTCATTCTTGGCCAAACATTGTTATAAAAACAAGCATTCTCTACATCAGTAAGGTACCAACTAACACATCTTATTTCAAATATTGTTTTTGGATGGAGAAGTATTGTTGCAATAGAAGAGATTAATTAAATGGAAAGAATAATGCACGGTACAGTATATACTGAACCAGTTGTGCTTGCTATACGTTTTTTAGATGCATTTGTAATATTGCTTTTATTATGTCACAACATTTTTTGATTAATAGCAGTATATTAAGAGGACAATATCTATGCAAATTCACTGAGAATACATTAAAAAGTTTGAATTAATAAATGCACATATTCATGTAAGGAGCTCCATAACACTTGATGCTCATAGCTACTGTAACTGAATGACCCAGAAGGAACTTTTAAGAGACCATTTTGGCACTTTTAATATGTTGCATTCACACTGCATGTAAAAAGCTGTGAAAAACATGTTTTAAGAATGTAGTATGTTATGGTAAGTTGCAGTGTTAATATATTTTTGAGTTTCTAGTGCCTCTATGTTTTGCATGATATTTGTCTCAGCCAACAACATCAACTTCCTAGTGAATGAAGGCTGAAAGAGGGAACAGTGATTATTCAGTTATGTATTTCCATGTTGGCTATTGTGGCACAGTCCACATGGAAGACACAATACAAGCAAACAAATTCAATGGCACCATTTGGAAACTGGGACGTTTTTTTACGTACAGTCAATTAATACACTTTCTGACACACCTTTGTGTGATGGTCAAAAAAATAGAACAAGAGAAGCCCTCAAACTCGAGAGAAGAGAACCCCTGGAAATCAGGATAAAAGAAATCCTGTTGAATTATGAGGCTTTTAAGGTTTTGAAGTTCATGAATGAGCCTCTTCATAATGGAAGTATTATTGAAGCATGGCAGGCATGAGCCCTCTTACCAAGCACAAACAAGAAGGCTAAATGTAACCGAAGGGATCGTCTCTAACAGCCAAGGAAGCATCGTCTCTAATGGCTCGCACAAACGTTGAACAGGGCTTGCGCACTTAGTGCCTTGGGTTTATAAATGGCATTATACCATCTGTTAATTAGCAACCTTTTCTAGTTTGTTAATCCTATTTGGGCTTTATTGTTAGCTTACTCCAGGTCAGTCTGAGAGCTGAGCCCAATAGCACACCATGTACAGCATGTCACCAGGACAGAAAAGAAAATCACTGAAAATACTGTGTTCAGAGTTTCATTAACAGATGAATAATAGAAATCTAATAATTAACTTACAGTGTACATTGAGCTGCACCTGTGCCTGCCGTGGCTTGATGTTAAGGCCATTGTATGTTGCTGTCTGGCAGCGGTAGGCACCCATCTGGTCACGGGTGACGCCAGTCAGCCGTAGGCGCCCGTCACGGGTCTCCACCGCCCACTCGCCAGTTGGCATTGCCAGGTCCTTGTCGGCACGTGACCAGAGCACAGGAGGGCGTGGCTTTCCATCAACCAGACACACCAGTTCGGCAATGCCGCCCTCCCATGCGTTGACCACCTGGCCCCTGGCTGGCACCGTCAAAATCGGAGGAGTCACTGTAGGGGTGTTAAAGGGTGAAATTAAAAAGTGGATATAGAGAAGTGGAGATACAAGGGAGCCCAAAATACAACCAGAGTTTAAAGAAATAAAAAAGAGAGAGGAGAGGAAGGTAAAAGGTTGGGAGGAGAGAGTTAAATATTGACATTAGCAACTGCATTTTTTATTGGACCACAAAGCGTTTATGGCAAGCCCAAGGAAATGTAAAAGCGATAGGCTTGACTGCCGAGGCAAACTGGCTGAACGCTTGGTGGTCAAGGTCGAACCCACATTCTCACTTTCTCAATCTATCAATGCTGTCATTGGGACTAGGAAGAGTAAAAGCAGGGAGGGAGGTCAAAGTGAAGGTGACTGGCACATATGAGTTCCAAACCCCTCTTTGCTACTTGCCCATTTAATCACTGGATAGCTACAAGCAGTGCAGGGGTGGAGCTTAAACCACAACAGACCTGCAAACATTAATAGGACAGGGAAACCCTCCAAAGATGCTAAGGAGAATCCAAAGTGTCTAAACAGCTGAGAAGGTTAGCCAGACAGTTGGAGAGAGACAACTAAAGGCAGTAGAAGACACAGGGAGAGACAGAGATAGGTGAAAGAGAACTCAAAATCCAGAGACAAATTGTAGAGTGTGAAATAGGACCAATCCAGGACAAACAAGTGAGGCCTAACGGACGTTGTCGCCCTGGTTACTATCACAAACATTTGTTCATCACCTACAGTTCAAATGAAGCGTTGTCCAAGATTTGAAAGCAAATAGAAGAAACGGGGGCAATCGCTACTCTCCTGGGAAGATGAGAGACATGCAAGATCACAGGAATGGGGGACGCACCGGGAGAGCACTGAGCACTCTCATCGCTTCAGACCAAAGTTTTACAAATCTCTCCTCGGGCCTCCCCAAGACATTTCCCTTTTCTTAACCCTAAATGCTAATCTTCAAACCTTTGAGTAATTGAATCAGGTGTGCCAGTTTAGGGTTAAAACTAAATGGTGTAAACTCTTGGGATGTTGGAGAAAAGGTTTGTAAAATCCCTCTCCAGGCTAAAACAATACCGCAAAAGTACCTATGAGACATTAAAAGCATCTGAAATGGTTTAATGGCTCTCAAGTGTGAATGCACGTGGGTTAGGAAGAAAAAAATGTGGGACCAGGGGTTTAAAAATAAACTGCAGTAGCTTTGTGTCCTTGAACAACCCTTTCTTTCTCATTTGGACTGTCTTGGAGTGTTCCAAATTAAGAGGAAACGGGAGGGGTATTTTTTGCTAGACTAACTGCTTTAATCAGCATGAAGTACGATAATTATATGGATAATTTACTTAGACGTGTCTTTTTTCTTGTTTGATGAAAATTTAATTTCATTTAATGAATGAGTGACTGAAAGTAGAGTGAACAAACCAAAGGTGGTAGAGTGGTAGTAATACAAAACATTTGTGAATGCCTCTTTAAAATCTTTAAAAAAAAATTAATTCTGTTTCATTCCTTGTTCATCTCTTATTGACCAAACATGTGCCTTTAACTATCAAAAGTGTTGAACTGTAAGGTTACTGGTTTTTGGTGTATACAGTATTGTAACTCTGCCTCGCCTGTTTGGGAGGATACTGTAAGTTTTCCTAAATAACAAGCTTACAAAACAGGTAGCAACGTAACCAAATAGAACAACAGAAAGTTGACAAACTGAAAGTATATATGATGTTTCCAAATAATATTACAATACAAATACTTTTTTGAGATTCACATGCTGATTTAGCCGGTGTGAAATGTAAATCTAACTATTAAGGTAAAGACATTGATTTACAACAAAAGCTAATGTTAAATGGGAAGGGGGGGGAGAGTATTTTGAAGTGTCTGTTGGTGTATTTCAACTAACGTCCAGTAGGTGGAAGAAAATGACATGCATAGCCTTTACCACACAATCAAATAATCTAATAATTTAACAAATTGAAATTATGGCATGTAGTGTGACATTATACTCTTGGTAAATATGAACTGGCCAATTAGAGGTGTAGAGATGAAACAGCTGGCCAATCAGCAAACTACTTTAATTTTTTATTTTTTATAATTAGCTACATGTATAGTATGCCAAGATCATTCTCTTGTTGGGGTACAAACACACCATTCCAACAAAGAAAAGCTGTTTTATTTTAACATACTGAATAAACATTTTTGGATAGGAAACAAATTCACTCATATTATGTTTAATGATATAATTCATATTTCAAAGACATCTGGAGGCACTTTGGAGTTACTTTAACTCGCAATAAAACTACAATGGGAGGCCATCTGCCTTATTTTATAGTCCTTAAAAGAAAGAACACCAGTCACATGATCCTCCATCTGTCATCTGCAAAGTTCCCACTTAAAGACCAATTGTTTTAGAAGAACAAATTTACAAGACTGTTACAGAGAGAGGTCAGTACACCCCATCCGCAAATTACCTGTAACACATGAAACCTAATTTTGATTGGGATTAGTGGTTATTTTGAGTGGGATCACATTTGAAGAGTAAAATGTTAAAAAAATAATACCAAGAATCTGGACACAGCCCCTACATTCCTATCTGTACTTATGACCCTGAATTTTACCTATACCTATATATTACATGGCCATAAAACATTCCACATGGCACAGCCAGAAGACAACTGCACCTCCATTGTTTCCATTGTCTCTGCCATCTCTCTCTTATGTTTCTACTCATTGTTGCTTGCGCTTTGGGGTTTTAGGTCAGTTATGTGTAAAAGCAATTTGTGATAACTGCTTTTATAAGGGCTTTGCTTGCATTGCAAATGATAGGTTGAAAAGCTGTGTTAATAGCTTTTACATACTGTATACTCATCAGATATGCTCTGTGCTACTGTATGTGCATAGAACAATCTAAACGAAGACTCACCACTGCTCTGGGTAATGTTGACATCCACCCTCAGTTCAGGCACTATGCTCCCGGGGAAGTTGGCCACACAGCTGTAGGTGGCCAGGTCACGGAACTTCATGTCTACGATCTCCAGACTGCTAGTACCAGGGGCCATGTCGGGGTCACTGCGCAGCACTATCAGGCTGTCAGAGTTGTAGATGGGAGCTGCATTTTTGTACCACGTGTAGTTCACCTAATAACAAACAGCATTTTCTTTTTAATTGTTTTTTTTACATTCCTAGTAACATTGTATAAAACCTTCTCAATGTCTTATAACATGCTTATATGGAAACTGTCTTTCCTTAATTATTTTGTTTATTATGTGGCATTAAATGGGATATCTAGTATTATAATAGCAATATGTACTATTACAGTAATTCATCTTCAACATTTCTTTGACCTTGTCCTGGGGCTGCGCATCTACGTGGCAGGAGAGCTTGAGGTCACGGCCCATCTGAATGCTCTCGCTGTCCTTGTTAGAGTCCGGAGTAATCTGGAAGGTGAGGTTGCTCATGCCTAAAGAGAGAATGGAGAAGAGGACAGAAAGGGACAAGGAAACAGATTTCGGTATTATCTTTTAGGTCGCAGGGAGGGAGACCGTGGAGAAAAATGTAGGAGTTCCAAGAAAAACAGAGAAAATAAACACAGAGAATGACAGACAGGAGAAAAATCCCCCATAACCATCCGATTCTTACCGTTTGCCCGATTCAAATCAGTAACCTTACATGTCGGCATCGTACTGAACAAAATGAACTCTACTGAAAAACCCTACACAGTGTTGTCAACCGACAAAGCGAATAATATCAGCAGAAGGGGTAAAAAAATCCCTGCATGGCCAAGCATGTTAACTAGCTCGGCAGGTGTGACTGGTGAGAATGGGAGACAAGCTTCACCTACATATGATTAGCCAGCCGAGCTTGGATGGATTGAGACTGTACGCTGAGTCTTATACTTTAGCGAGGTGATTAGAAAGGGACCGTAAGCCTGGCGTTCTCAACACCTGAGCTCATGGCCTACTCAGGCACATTAACAGGAACGGGAAGACAAACTAACATTAACACTCAAGCATTAAGTGCACACACACACACACACACACACACACACACACACACACACACACACACACACACACACACACACACACACACACACACACACACACACACACACACACACACACACACACACACATTACATGGAAACACTAAGTATGTACATTATACACGTATGCAGCCATGCCAAAACCCTGACAACTCGCACGCACACATGCATACAGTACACAGTATATACTATGCTGGCTCCTTCACTAATTACCACCACTCGGCTTCAATTAATTGGAGTAAATAAGGATGATTAAAAGTGATAAATATAGCCAGCGGCAGGCGAATGAATAAAGGCATTTGTTTAATCAGTGCGGTATTACAGGGAGACACAGTTAACCTATAGCCTTGACATAGACTGTATAAAGCCAGGGCTAATCACAGATCAACTGGATGGTATTCACACACGTGGTAATGACTGTTTTCCCATGCGTTGGCATACACATACACGATTCACAAGCAAATGCAATAGTATGTGTACTAGTCATGCAAAGCTTTCAGGACATCATACACATGTTACTATTTACAATGTCTGTTACATATGTAGTAACTTTACTAATTAGCTAATGAAACCTTGACTTTCACATATAAAGTTTCACTCATGAATACCCACAGAGAAAGATGCCACTGATGTCTCGGTTGTTGTTGGCCATAAATATTGCTTAATATTGAAACAGTTTGGAATTCACTCACTATGGTTAAGTTATTAGCGGAGCGAGAGGAAGCTGATTCAAGATCTGCACATAGGAGAAGCTACATAAAGAAGTTAACCACAAATGTTTGAAATACACAATAAGTTGCTTATATACTGATATTATAATATAAACGTATGTTCAAACTAATCAAAATTATTATGCTAAAACCAAAATGCAAAAATAACAGACATACAGACATACAGACACACACACACACACACACACACACACACACACACACACACACACACACACACA